>OY740803.1:40968370-41060870 GCA_963514005.1 Raja brachyura | reverse complement strand
TTTGTCCAAGATAATTGGAAAGGAATGATATTATGTCTAGGAGTGTGCATTTGAACCTGAAGTCATTTCAAGTGTTTCCAAGAAAAATGGATACATCGCGTGTGAAACTGAATTTGGATCTCTTCATGAAATCTATTAGGCAATGTGATATAGAGAGATGAATGTGCAATAGCAAATATAATAATCTTCCACTGTTATCACCAAGGGAGGTGCATCAGACTCCGAAGAGTACATCGTTCCAAACTACCCTGAAAACTGGATGGTTCAGAGTTACTTTCTCCATCGGTGCAATGGGCGACACGGGGGCGCAGCAGTAGGGTTGCTGCCTAATAGCCCTGTCCCACGGTACGAGTTCATTCCAAGAGCTCTCTCTCCCGAGTTTAAAGAAAATCAAACTCGTGGTAAGCACGGAGAATGAACGTAGTGGGTACGTCGGAGCTCGGGGACGTCTCTTAGCGGCTCGTAACGCTAACGGCAGGTACTCGGGAAGACTCGCTAACCGGCAGGTAAGCACGGGAAGACTCGTGAGGATTTTTCAACGTGTTGAAAAATGTCCACGAGAGCCCCGAGTACCGACGAGCGGCCATTACCGTAAATCTCCGAGTTCAAATCAGGGCAAACTCGGGAGGAGAGCTCTTGGAATGATCTAGAACCGTGGGACAGGGCTTTTACAGTGCTTACAGCGCCAGAGGCCCGGGTTCGATCCCGACCACGGGTGCTTGTCGGTGCAGTGCTCCTACGTTCTCGCCGTGACCTGCGATGGTTTTCTTCGGGATCTTCGGAGAACCCGCGCAGGTCACGGGGAGAACGTACAACTTCCATACAGACAGAACCCGGGTTTCTGGAGGTGCAAGGCAGCTGCTCTACCTAACACTTACCTCACCTTCCGCCTGGTCCTTTGACCTACGATCCCTATTGAGGTGAACAGGGTTTTGGATCCAGTCTCAGGCAACGAATGATTCTCAGTCGATTCTCCAGGGGAACGTCAGCAAGACCAAATATCATTCACCCTTCAGTGAGAAGATCCCACACGATCAGTCTTGTGTAATGGCTGTTAAATCTCAGTTTCAGTTTATTGTCACGCGTACTGAGGTACAGTGAAAAGCTTTTGTTGCGTGCTAACCAGTCAGCGGAAAAACCATACATGATGGCAATCTCCTCCCCTCTCCCATCAGGCAAAAGGTGTAGAAGTGTGAATACGCACACCTCCCGATTCTGGGACAGTTTCTTCCCAGCTGTTACCAGGCAACTGAACCATCCCACCACAACCAGAGAGCAGCGCTGAACTACTATCTACCTCATTGATGATCCATGGGCTTGCTTCGATCGGACTTTACTGGCTTTATCTTGCGCTAAACGTTATTCCCTTATCATGTATCTGTGCACTGTGAACGGCTCGATTGTAATCATGTCTTGTCTGTCAGCTGACTGGATAGCACGCAACAAAAGCTTTTCACTGTACCTCGGTACATGTGGCAACAAACTAAACTATAACCATATAACCATATAACAATTACAGCACGGAAACAGGCCATCTCGGCCCTTCAAGTCCGTGCCGAACACCTTTTTTCCCTTAGTCCCACCTGCCTGCACTCATACCATAACCCTCCATACCCTTCTCATCCATATGCCTATCCAATTTATTTTTAAATGATACCAACGAACCTGCCGCCACCACTTCCACTGGAAGCTCATTCCACACCGCTACCACTCTCTGAGTAAAGAAGTTCCCCCTCATGTTACCCCTAAACCTCTGTCCCTTAATTCTAAAGTCATGTCCTCTTGTTTGAATCTTCCCTATTCTCAAAGGGAAAAGCTTGTCCACATCATCTCTGTCTATCCCTCTCATCATTTTAAAGACCTCTATCAAGTTCTATCAAACTGTTCTCTAGTTGTTGGTAGGATGGTTCAGTTGCCTGATAACAGCTGGGAAGAAACTGTCTCTGAATCTGGAGGTTATGTTTTCACACCTCTATACCTTTTGCCCGATGGGAGAGGGGAGAAGAGGGAATGCCGTGGTCCTTGATTTCGATCAATTTTCTACCACTTTCCGGTTATTTCTCCCTACCTCTTTACTCACTTATGTATCCAAGATTGGCACATGGGTTCATAAGTACAGAAATGACAGGAGCAGAATTCGGCCATTTGGCCCATCATGACTGATCTAGCTCTCCCCGTCAACCCCATTCTCCTGCCTGTGACGCCCGTACTAATCAAGAAGCTATCTATCTCTGCCTCGGAAACATCCACTGACTTGTCCTTCACAGCCCCCTGTGGCAAGGAATTCCACGGTTTCACCACCCTCTGACGAAAGAGATTCCTCCCCATCTCCTTCCTAATTCCTTTAATTCTGAGGCTATTGCGCTAGTGGCCTTGCAATTACAAATCTCAAAGCAGAGAAAAAACATGGGAGCATAGTGAGTGAAACAATGTCAAGATGCAATGTCACGCCAGCCAGCTCGATGCAGACTAATTGATGCATTGCCTCTGCTGCCACAACTATATGACTGGGATGTATCCCAGATGGCACTTGCTTTCCTGCCGTTCGGGTCAAAAGTTAAGCCGAGTACAATTAGTTATGGAAACTAATTGCATCTGCCCTCCTAGCATCCCCAGGCGATACACAGGAGTTTCCTTTGTGTCATGACCAATACTTATTCCTCAATCAGGCTCACTGAAAGAAAGAATATCTGGTTAAGGTCTCACTTGCTTTGGGAGAACGTGTGACGGCCAATTTTAATTTCACACGTCGCACCTCAAAAACGGTTCGAAAGGAACTGCAGATGCTGGTTTAAACGGAAGAGAGACACAACAGGCTGGAGTAACTCAGCGGGACAGGCGACATCTTCTGGGTGACGTTTCGGGTCGAGGCCCGGGCTTACGATGCAGCTTTGTACCACGTTGATAACACAATGATAATGCACAAAGTTCTTCCATAATCATGTTTAGTCTAGTCTAGAGATACAGCGCAGAAACAGGCCCTTCGGCCCGCTGAGCCAGTTTTCAGACCACCTTCCCCCCCCTCTGATTCTCCCTCTCCCCTGTCTGAAGAGGGGTCCCCCACCCGAAACGTCACCCATTCCTTCTCTCCAGAGATGCTGCCCTGTCCCGCTGAGTTAGACAATAGACACGAGACAGCAGGTGCAGGAGTAGGCCATTCGGCCCTTCGAGGCTGCACCGCCATTCAACGTGATGATGGCTGATCATCCCCAATCCATTTTTGTTTTGTGTCTCTCCAGCTACTCCAGCTTTTTTGTGTCTCTCTTCGGTTTAACGGAGCATCTGAAGTTCATTTCTACACTATCTTTTATTTCAATTTGTTTAAGGGATTAAAACCGTGGCAATATTTCCCAGATCATCGTGTGCTTCCCAATGTAACAAGGACACCTTCTGCGGAGGTTCGCAGCAATAGATCTTGATTTTATATTGTCTGCCCGTCAGTGTTAACTTTGTTCCTCAATGTTTTCCGGACTTCTTGAATGCTTTCCAACAATGGGGGACAGGAGTGGAATTTCCATGCTGACTTTAGTGCTCCTAGACTTGGCACCCAGCAGTTCGCTTAGTGGTGCACTGCTGTGTTGCACTTATTTTGAAGCCAACCATAACTTGAGCGAACTTAAGCAGCACCGAGCTCTGGGAAGGTTCGAGGATCGGGACAGATCTAATCGAGGCGTGGATCTAAAAAAAATTCAAGAGAGGAATAGATTGGGTAGATGCACAGAGTCTCTTGCCCAGAGCAGGTGAACCGAGGTGAACAGCACACACCAGGCTTAAGGTGAAGGGGGAAAAGATTTAATAGGAATCTGAGGGGTAACATTCTCACGCAAAGGGTGGTGGGTGTATGCAGCGAGCTAGAGGAGGGAGGTCATGGGGAGAGCGTGCAAACTCCGCACAGGCAGCGCCCGAGGTCAGGATCGAACCGGGGTCTCTGGCGCAGTGAGGCAGCAGCCCTACCAGCTGCACCAGTACACCGCCTCCCCCTCGTACTGATTTTCCTCACCATTTTTGATTTCATCGCTCCAGTGTCACACTGCGGGTGGGGAAGGGTGATGAGAATGACGGTCTGTTATTTGGGCAGCTCTGTGCTTATACATAGTCCCACATCACCATTGAAACATTCCCGTTAAAATGAAGGATATTGGTGGGAGGTGGGCAAAACCCATTCAGAGCAAAGTCTTTAGTCACAACTTATCTCTTCTGGGAACGTTGCAGTTGTTGACTGCTGCAGAGGCGAAGGAAGTTAAAGGCTCCTGTGACTGCTACAGACTGACTCACACGCGGGGTTGGCTCGGGTGAATCTCTCTGGGGAACGTTACTTATCCAAAGTGGCCATTTAAGTGGCACCTTCTCAACTTACCTCATCTGCAGCGTGTTCACAGGGACGTCGGAATGCAGAACAATTAATGATGAAATCGGAAGCAAGCGTGACTTCCAGTTGCACCAGAGAAACCTTGATGCTTGTCGGGAGATCTTTTGCAGGTGGGGCATCGCGGGAAACTGCCCAAATGATAAACTGTCACTTTAGACATTCCTTCCCAAGCACCAATTAGAAATGAAATAAAAAATGATGAGTCAAAAATTTGATTGAAAAAAAAACTTTACGTCACATTGCAAACTTGTTCTATTTTCAGGCAGTAACTTCCCTAGCAAAGTTGACTGATTGTGTAGGAAGGAACTGCAGATGCATGTTTAAATTGAAGCTGCACACAAAATGCTGGAGTAACTCAGCGGGACAGGCAGCATCTCTGGAGAGAAGGGATGGGTGACGTTTCGGGTCGAGACCCTTCCCCAGATTGATTGATTGATTGCAAGATACAGGCCCTTCAGCCCATCGCGTCCACACCATCCATCAATCACCTATTCATCCGGAGGCGTTTGCCTGACCGTAAGAGCTGGAACAGTCCGTTGCAGGGGTGGAAGGGGTCTCCCATTATCCTATTGGCTCTGGAGTTGCATCTCCTGATGTATAGTTCCTGCAGGGGGGCGAGTGAAGTTCCCATAGTGTGTTCGGCCGAACGCACTACTCTCGGCAGAGCCTTCTTGTCCTGGGCAGAGCAGTTCCCAAACCAAATCGTGATGTTTCCGGACAAGATGCTTTCCACAGCCGCTGAGTAGAAGCACTGGAGGATCCTCGGAGACGCTCTGAATTTCCTCAATTGCCTGAGGTGGTAAAGGCGCTGCCTTGCCTTACTCACGAGTGCTGCAGCGTGCGATGTCCATGTCAGATCCTCAGAGATGTGGGCTCCCAGGTATTTAAAACAGCTCACCCTATCCACGGTATCCCCATTTCTCCTGCCCGCACGTCTTTGGGACGTGTGAGGAAACCCACGCGGCCACAGGGAGAACGTGCGAGCTCCACACAGACAGCACCTGAGGTCAGGATTGAACCCGGGTCTCTGGCGCTGTGAGGCAGTGGCTCTACCAGATATACCAGTGCGCCACTTCCCTGAACGTTGTTAGTTGCTGTGTTGACTTCAATCCACTGGGCTCTCCCTTCAAGCCTTCCCTCCATTCCTGCTGTTTTTACACCACTCTCTTCCACTCACAATCTACACTGAAGCTGGTGTGACCATATCTTTAGTATATACCAGCATCTGCAGTTGCTTTCATGTTCCCAAGCATTGACACATAGAACAAAATTCTTCATCGTCACAGAGCAGGACTTGAGGGGAATAGGATCGGGTAGATGCACAGTGCCTCCTGCCCAGAGTAGGGGAATCGAGGACCAGAGGACACAGGTTTAAGTTGAGAGGGTAGATTTAATAAGGTACCTGATGGGTAACTTTTTCACACAGATTGCGGTGGGTGTGTGGAACGAGCTGCTGGAGGAGGCAGGTACTATCGCAACGTTTAAGAAACATTTAGACAGGTACATGGATAGGACAGGTTTGGAGGGATACGGGCTGAATGCAGGCAGATGGAACTAGTGTAGCTGGGACATTGTTGGGAGTTTAAAGAATTAATTTAGGCTTAAATCAGAAAAATAGCAATATATCTACTACATGTTATTTATAATTTACTCTCAAAACAATTTTGATTTAGTAAAATGCAAAAAAAAATGCATACTTCACAGGCACTTTGTACGTTGGATTGTACAGCAAAATGATTGATTGGATGATGGAGCATTGAAAAAGGCCCATCAAGTCCGTGCCGACCATCGTACACTTGCTCACACTAGTTCTCTGTAATCCTACTCATCCACTCCCTGCACACGAGGTATGTAGCAACGAAGAATTGCATTTGCCGGTTCCTACACCTCTCTGCTTGACGTCATTTGCTGCCATCCCGGATTGGTTCCAGTCTTTTCTCGCCTTCAGCTGTTCATGTCATGTGATAGGAGCAAGATTAGGTCATTCGGCCCATCGAGTCAATTCCACCATTCAATCATGGCTGATCTATCTCTCCACCCCGAGCCCCATTCTCCTGCCTTCTCCCCATAACCCCTGACACCCATACTAATCAGAAATCTATCTATCTCTGCCTTAAAAATATCCACTGACTTGGCCTCCACATCCTTCTGTGGCAAAGATTTCCACAGATTCACCACTCTCTGACTAAATAAATGTCCCCTCATCTCTTTCCTAAAGGACATCCTTTAATTCTGAGGCTGTGACCTCTACCTCGAGTCTTCCACTGGTGGAAACATCTTCTCCACATCTACTCTATCCAAGCCCTGCCCCCGGTCACGTCCCCTAGAAATATCACCTGTCCTATTTCCTCCAGAGATGCTGCCTGACCCGCTGAGTTACTCCAGCACTCTATGTCTCTCTCTCCTACACACCAGGGGCAATATACAGAGAGCATTCAATTGACAAACCCTCACATATTTAGGATGAGGGAGGAATCCGAGGCACCTTAGGAAACCCACGTGTTCACAGGTAGAACATGCAAACTCCACACGGACAGCATCCGAGGTCAGGATTGCCGCCCACTATTTAGGGCGACATGGTGGTGCAGCGGTAGAGTTGCTGCCAGGGGCCCGGGTCGATCCCAATCACGGGTGCTGTCAGTAGGCAGTTTGGACTTTCTCGCCGTGACCCGCGTGGGTTTTCTCCGATATCTTCGGTTTCCTCCCGCACTCCAACGCAGTACGGGTTTGTAGGTGAATTGGCTTGGTATAATTGTAAATTGCCCCGTGTGTGTGTGTAGGATAGTGTTAGTGTGTGGGGATCGCTGGTCGTTGCAGACTCGGTGGGTCGAAGGGCCTGTTTTCCGTGCTGCATCTTTAAACTGAACTGAACATTCCTCTGTAATTGTCCTTGGCGTGAGTTTTGGGACGTGCTCGTGTATGGGATTGACTGGTCAGCACGGACTCCGTGGGGGCCATTGAGCACGTTTCCCTGCTGTATCTCGCTGGAACTTAGAAGATTGAGCGGGGATCTTATAGAGGCTTACAAAAGTCTTAAGGGGTTGGACAGGCTAGATGCAGGAAGGTTGTTCCCGATGTTGGGGAACTCCAGAACAAAGGGTCACAGTTTAAGGATAAGGGGGAAGTCTTTTAGGACCGAGATGAGAAGATCTTTTTTCACACAGAGAGTGGTTATCCTGTGGAATTCTCTGCCACAGAAGGTAGTTGAGGCCAGTTCATTGGTTATATTTAAGAGGGAGCTTGATGTGGCCCTTGTTGCCAAAGGAATCAGGGGGTATGGAGAGAAGGCAGGTACGGGATACTGAGTTGGATGATCAGCCATGATCATATTGAATGGCGGTGCAGGCTCGAAGGGCCGAATGGCCTACTCCTGCACCTATTTTCTATGAACCTATGATTCTATCTCTGACCTAAACTTGTGCCGTTTGAAGGGTTAAACTATTTATAGAAAGGGGCCTCAGAGAAGGACGATTATCCAAGGTTCAGAGACTCACTGGAGAGTGAGGAGTACTTTGTACACCCGCGTAGCCCTGGCCATCGCACTGGTGTCTGCTCCGGGCCAGCTGGTGTCCCTGCCAGGGAGATACCTCATGGAAAAATGGTCACTTTGTCTGGCGGCCTCAGCAGCTTTGTCTTTCACCCTGCCAGTTAGTCCATATCTTTCCGCAGTTCACGTCAGGTTTTATTACTTCACTATTTATTTTCACTGGCAAAATGCGAGGTACTTCACTTGGGACTTATAATAGCGGGGATTCAAATTAATGGCCTTTAAGGAGTAGTTTGGTTTAGTTTAGTTTAGTCTAGAGATAAAACGTGGAAACGGGTCTTTTGACACTCCGAGTCCGCGCCGACCAAGATTTGCCCCGTATACTAGTTCTACGACTTTAGAATTAAGGGACAGAAGTTTAGGGGTAACATGAGGGGGAACTTCTTTACTCAGAGAGTGGTAGCGGTGTGGAATGAGCTTCCAGTGGAAGTGGTGGCGGCAGGTTCGTTGGTATCATTTAAAAATAAATTGGATAGGCATATGGATGAGAAGGGTATGGAGGGTTATGGTATGAGTGCAGGCAGGTGGGACTAAGGGAAAAAAGATGTTCGGCACGGACTTGAAGGGCCAAGATGGCCTGTTTCCGTGCTGTAATTGTTATATGGTTATATGGTTATATGGTTATACTACACACTCGGGACACTTTGCAGAAGCCAATTAATCTTCAAACCCGAAAGATAGATACAAAATGTTGGAGTAACACAGCGGGACAGGCGGCATCTCTGGAGAGAAGGCATGGGTGACGTTTCGGGTCAAGACCCTTCTTCAGATGCCTCTTTCCAAAGATGCTGCCTGACCCGCTGAGTTACTCCAGAGCTTGGTGACTTTCCGTGGCAAACCAACACCTGCAGTTTCCTTGTTTCTACCCCGTCTGAATGCTTTGTCGTGCATTATTGAAGTCATGTAACGAAGGGTGTAGCAAATGGTCGGCTTGAAGGAGTGTCTTGAAGGAGAAGAGAATTGGCGTAAGAGGGAGAAATAGGTTTAGAATGCGAATCAGGAAGAGTTCAGAGCATGGTTGCCGATGGCAGGTCAAAAGAGAAGTGGGGAACGGGGGAATTGCTGAGATTTCGACTTTAGATTTTAGAGCAGCGGTGCGGAAACAGTCCCTTCAGCCCATCGTGTCCAAGCCAACTATCCCATACACGAACACTATCCCACACATATCCTTATATTAAGAATAAGGCGTAGGCCATTTAGGACTGAAATGAGGAAAAACGTTTTCACCGAGACAGCTGTGAATCTGTGGAATTCTCTGCCACAGAAGACAGTGGAGGCCAATTCACTGGATGTTTTCAAGAGGGAGTTAGATTTAGCTCTTAGGGCTAACGGAATCAAGGGATATGGGGAGAAAGCAGGAATGGGGCACTGATTTTGGGTGATCAGCCATGATCATATTGAATGGTGGTGCAGGCTCGAAGGGCCGAATGGCCTCCTACTGCACCTATAAGTCTATGTTTCTATGTTTCCGTACACCAGGGACAATTTTTTAAAACTATTTACCAAAGTCAATTAGCCTGCAACCTGTACGTGGGAGGAAACTGGAGCACCCGGAGAAAACCCGTGTCCCAGGGAGTACGTGGAAACTCTGTACAGATAAGCACCCGTAGTCAGAATCGAACTCGGATCTCTGGCGCTGCGAGCTGGCAGCAACTCTACCGCTGCGCCACCGCGCCACCCACCGATCTTGTGCCAGGGCTGGAAGGGCTGGATGCTATGACCGCGAAAATCTCAAATGTTTTACTTCCGTTTGAGTTGCCGGTTAATGTGCGGAGGTGTGATGGACAAGTAGTGTGCAAGTTACGATGCAGGGAGCAGAACCGCGGATGTTTCAATCAATAAATATGAAAATAAAACCAGATAGCCGTTTGAAAAGTTAAATGTTAAATTCAACCAAACTTAATTCAGCGTAGTTACGTGCAGAGGTACAGTTTGGAAACAGGCCCTTCGGTCCGCGCCGACCAGCGACCACCCCGTACACTAAAGGGCCTGTCCCACCAGCATGCAACTCTATGCGATGAGCGCGACCTAACGTGGTCGCTTGAGCCGTCCGGCGTCGCGGGGCCGGTCCCACTTCGATCGCCGGAGCCGTGCGGAATTGTGCGGAGTTCGTCCCGACATCGCGCGGGGCTCCGAAAAACTGACAGTGTTCAAAAATTCCGCGCGGCAACGGCTTGTCGGCCTGCAGCCGCCTCGACGCATTACACACCGTCTCGACGTCGTGCCTCCATGACCCTCTCTGTAGGTGCCTCCGTGACCCTCTCTGCAGGTGCCTCCGTGACCCTCTATGTGTGTGGCTCCGTGGCCCTCTGTGTGTGTGCCTCTGTGCCCCTCTCTGTGTGCCCCTCTCTGTCCTGGAGAACTTACCTTTAAGACTTTGCTCCAAGTTCGCCTCACTTTGCGCCGCGTTGCGCCACTCACCCGACCTCCGCGCGGCCCTTGCTGCTGGTTTGGTCGCGCTTGCCACATGCAGGCGCATGCTGGTGGGAACGGCCCTGTACAGGGGATCACCTGACCTCCGCGCGGCCCCCGCTTCTAGTTTGATCGCGCTCACCGCATGGAGTCTGATGTTGGTAGGACAGGCCCTTAATGCTATCCCACACACACACACAAACTAGGGACAATTTACCATTACACCAAGCTCAGAGGAAACCAAAGTTCTCGGAGAAAACCCACACCGGTCACAGGGAGAACGTACAAATGCCCTACAGACAGCACCCTTTAGTCAGAATCGAACCCAGGTCACTGCCGCTGTGAGCTGGCAGCAACTCTACCGCTGCGCCACCGTGATTAAGAAAGTTTGTTAATGTATAAATAACATCCTGTGCATTGCCGGTGAAAGTCCCTTCCAACAAAACCCAGCTACAAGGCTTACATATCAGCTTTTACATCACATTCTTCTGCAGATAAATATACTAACATTGAGAACAGAATTGCAGGTGTGGTGCTATTAAAACCCGACATCGTTCCAGTGAGATCTGTTTGCTGTTATGCTCTAATCCCTTTGTAATGAAACCTAACTGCTATTTGCATTCCAATTTGCTTTCTATTAGAGCATATCAACATGGGAATTTGAACTAGGAATGAACCGATACAGAGAGGTGATGTACAGTGTGAGGGAGATGCAAGGGGGTGATCTTGTAGATGTGGAGGACAGAGGATCAGATGGTCAAACGAGATAACAATCTGGTTCACGTTTGTTCGACTAATCATGTAGTCAAGGCAATGAGATGTGTGTTAGAGTTATAGACAACAGGCTAGATCGCACCTAATCTAACCTGCCATTCCATATTTCTCCCTCCCTCCCACATGAACCCATGGTCATATGATCTGTGATTCCATATTCCAGCATTTTAAAGTCTCTTGCGTCTCTTCATTCCTGAGATTGAGATTATTCCCCATTGAGGGAAGTAAAATATATATATTTTGTTTAGAGCTACACATTAGAGATATAGCGCAGAAACAGGCCCCTTCGGTCCACCGAATCCGCGATGACCATCGATCGCCCTGTACACCAGCGCCCCCCCATTGAGGAATCCAGGCGTCACATCTTACAACATACTTGGTGTCACCCTTGAATCCAAACAAACCAAGTATCTTGGCATCAAATTGCAGAATGATCTACGTTGGAATGGTCAGACTCATCATGTAACAGTGAAAGCAACGGGTGTCCTAAACTTCCTGAGGCGCAACTTCCATCATTGTTCAGCTTCCGTCAAGGAGAAGCTGTATTTCACCCTCGTTAGACCTCATCTGGACTACGCAGTTGCAGCTTGGGACCCATACACAGATAAAAACATTTCATCCATCGAACGTGTCCAAAGACAGGCCGCTCGATTTGTTACTAACACCTACGAGAGAGAAGCGAGTGTCACCAAACTTCTGAATTCTCTGGGCGGGGGTGGAACCCTCTCCAAGACAGACGTGAAGCTCACTGTTTGACCTGTTTTTACAAAATGTTAAATGGTCAACTAGACATAGATCACAAGACCTACGCCAACCCCAAACCAATTAGGAGCAGACGAGGGCATTCGATCCAATTTGTGGTCCCAGCCTCAAAGACAGATGTGTACAGCAATTCGTTCTTTCCACGCACTATTAAAGCACGGAATAATCTCCACCAAGCCACGGTTGCCCAGCCAGATGCAACTACATTTAAAGTGGCACTTTCTTCCCAATAACCCTCTCTGGCTAAACCCCTCCCTTCACCACCTCCAGTTTAAATTCCAGTTGGAATATTTTGGAAGACCAAGTAACCAAGAAACAAGAACCCCTACACACACCAGGGACAATTTACAATTTTTCCCGAAGCCAATTGACCAACAAATCTGTGGGTCTTGGGTAGACAAAGGTGCTGGAGAAACTCAGCGGGTGCGGCAGCATCTATAGAGCGAAGTAAATAGGCAAAGTTTTGGGCCGAAACCCTTCTTCAGACTGATGTGGGGTGGGGGGGAGGGGGCGGGAAGAAGAAAGGAAGTGGAGGAGCCAGAGGGCTGAGGGAGAGCTGAGAAGGGGAGGAGACAGCCAGGGCTACCGGAAATTGGAGAAGTCAATGTTCAAGCCGCTAGGGTGCAGACTGCCCATGTGAAATATGAGGTGCTGCTCCTCCAATTTCCAGTGGTGCTCACTCTGGCCGTGGAGGAGGCCCAGGACAGAGAGGTCGGATTCGGAATGGGAGGGGGAGTCGAAGTGCTGAGCCACCGGGAGTGTGGGAGGAAACCGGAGCACCCGGGGAAAACCCACGTGATCACGAGGAAAATGTACAAACTCCGTACAGCCAAGCACCCGTGCTCCGGATCGAAACCGGGTCTCTGGCGCTGTGAGGAAGCGACTCGACCACTGTGCCACCGTGCCGGCCTTATGATCTGTAAATTTAGAAGAATGAGCGGTGACCTGACTGAGAGGCATCAAATCTGTAGGAGGTGATGTTCTGACATAGAATATCTACGGCCAGTGGAACGGCAAAGAATAACAATGCATATTCCTCGCATCCTACATTGCAACCTCTGTTGTAGATAAAATGTTAATAAATAAATGTCCCTTCCAATTGTCCTAAATAGCTTGCCATGTGCCTGGGATGGTGATGGTGTTAGTGTGCGGGGATCGCTGGTCGGTGCAGACTATAACCATATAACCATATAACAATTACAGCACGGAAACAGGCCTTCTCGGCCCTTCCAGTCCGTGCCGACCATTTATTTTCCCCTAGTCCCATCTACCCTCAATGAGAAAAGCTTATCCACGTCAACTCTGTCTATCTCTTTCATCATTTTAAAGACCTCAATCAAGTCCCCCCTTAACCTTCTGCGCTCCAAAGAATAAAGACCTAACTTGTTCAACCTTTCTCTGTAACTTAGTTGCTGGAACCCAGGCAACATTCTAGTAAACCTCCTCTGTACTCTCTCTATTTTGTTGACATCCTTCCTATAATTAGGCGACCGAATTTGTACACCATACTCCAGAAGTGGTCTTACCAATGCCTTGTACAATTTTAACATTACTTCCCTACTCCTATATTCAATGCTCTGATTTATAAAGGCCAGCACACCAAAAGCTTTCTTTGCCACCCTATCTACATGCGATTCCACCTTCAGGGAACTATGCACAGTTATTCCTAGATCCCTCTGTTCCACAGCATTCTTCAATAGCAACCAGCAAGACTAGATGGGTCGAAAGGCCTGTTTCCACGCAGTATGTCTAAATCCAAAAACAAAAAACCTAAAAACATCTCTACTTGTTTGTCTGCTGAGCAGCACCTTGTTTAAGAAATGGAGACCTGCGGATTCTTACTATCCTGTATGAATCTTCATTCTGTTGGTGTAAACAGTGCTCCGTTTTGCAATGGTTTTTTGTGCTTGACACTCCTCCTGTTGGAACCAATCGATTCGTTGGTCCACTTCAAATTTCCAGGGACTTTAGTTAGCCTCATAATTTATCTTTTATTTTTTAATTGATAATTTTTTGTTTGACTTCTTTTGATTTGCAGAGGTTTAAAAAACGAAAATATCACTGACGGCATTGGTAGAAAGCAGGGCTCCATCACCAGCAAAGGACCACTTTCACCCCAGTCTGTTCTTCTTCTCCTCTCTCCGAATGGGCGGAAGATACAACAGCATGAAGGGATCCACGACGGGAGTCCGAAGCAGCTTCTTCCCCGGTGGTCACAGTCTACTGTGCCGTCCTCCCTTAAGCTGGGTGTACTGCTCAGCTGCATCTGATGACAAAATGCTCCTCCCTTAAGCTGGGAGTGGCCATGATCTTCCAATCTACTTCGTTGTTGACCTTGCACTTTTTAAAATGTTATCTGCACTTTCTCTGCAACTGTAAAGTGGTAATGCTGCAACTCCATATTGTGCACTTATCAGACGACTAAACTCTGCTACCTTAATCTGGGAGTGGCCACGATCTTCCAACCTACTTCGTTGTCGACCTTGCGCTTTTTTAATTTTATCTGCACTTTCTCTGTAACTGCAAAGCTGTAATGCTGCAATCCTGTATTGTGCACTTAGCAGACGACTCAACAGTCCTCCCATAAGCTGGTTGTCGTCTTCATTGCAGACTTTGTACTTTTTTAATTTTTATTTTTTAACTTTAATGCAGTAACAGCATATTCTGACTTCAGAGAAAGAGTAAAGTCCATTGCACCTGGCCCAGGTGAATGCAGGTGTATGGGGGTGACAACACTGAGCGGGGGGGGGGGGGAAGCTCACCTGTGTAACACAATTGCAGGTGTGATGCCAAATTACCTTTGAGGTCCACTCCTGCCCCGGCCACAGGCAAACGAACAACAGCCAAGTCCAATTAAGGATCTTTGGACCACTTAGCCCGATCCTACAGACCTGTGCCCCTTATAATAGGGGCTGCCTCACAGCAGCAGAGATCCAGGTTTGATCCTGTCTGTACAGAGTTTGTATGTCACCCCTGTGACGGTGTGGGTTTTCCCCGCTGCAGATTATAGTGTGGGCCGAAGGGCCTGTTTCAATGCTGTATCTCTAAACTAAACACAGGGAAAACACAATAATAAGCTGGAAAAGTCAGTGTTCTGTGAAAAGGTCACTGGCCTGAAATTTTAACTCCCATCCCATCTCCTCAGGTGCTGAGTGTCATTACTCCGGCAATTTTATTTGCTCCCATCTCTGGCAGCCCAGTTCTTAGTGGGTAGTGGAGAGTAAAGGGGCTGTCCCACTGCGGTCACCTAATCTGCAAATTTAGACGAGTTTGCCCTCCACTCAAACTCGCAGCGTGGTCGACATGTGGTCTTAGGAGGTCCTGTGAGGTCACTGGAACTCTCCTTCATGCTCGAGGGAAGTTCCCGAATACTCGCGGCCTCAGGTAGGTCGCGGAAACGTTTTCAGCACGTTGAAAGATTTTCCGCCAGAAAAATTTGGTCGGCATGGTTCTTATTGACTTGTAGTGCAGTGGAGTGGGGTCGCTATTTAGTTGCAGGCAGTCAAGGGCAGCCATAGGCAATCTCCCCCCTCCCCCTTCTCCCCTCCCTTCTCTCTCCCCCCTTCTCTCCCTCCCCCCCTTCCCTCTCTCTCCCCCCTTCTCTCTCACCCCCTTCTCTCTCTCCCCCCCTTCTCTCTCTCCCCCTTCTCTCTCTCCCCCCTTCCCTCTCTCCCCCCTTCTCTCCCTCCCCCCCTTCCCTCTCTCTCCTGAGATCCTGAGAGCGATGCCGTTTGGAGCTATCTATGCTCCTGGTAGGGCCACCCATGGCGGCGAGGGGGAGGTCTCTGACAAAGAGCGATCCAACCAAGACCGCAACGGTGGAACAGGCGGAGGACGTACGGCTGACCTTAGTGGAGCGTCACAACGGCTGGGAAGGCGGATGAAGGCTGCAGGAGAAAAAGGTCCCCGGTCTTCTTGGACTCCATGCCACTGGATCCTGACCCAGATCTGTCAAGCACCGTGTGGTGGCTGTCTGTGCACCAGTCTCCCCACGATAAACAAAGTCACGCACAGGCGTCCTTCGTGAGAGGACAGTCATACTCGTTTCGACGATGACGATAATGATGAGTAACAAATAATGGTGTTTCCAGGCCTGGGGTGAGTAACCATGATATCAGGGCTCTGTTGTAATATCCCCTTCACAGCTCCCAAAGCCTCCTTGGACGGCTGGCTTAAGTGTTTTGAAACGTTTTACTGTGGTTACTTGCTTTCATAATGTAGCATCAGTGGCTAATGGTGCTTATTATGCATTCAGATATGTGACATTTAAATGGTATGCAACTTGTGGTCAAAAATGAAATAAGACAATGTAAATATGAAAACTTAGCCTGAAAACTCCATTGGTTAAAACCCTGTCTAGACTGGGTATTGAGTAAGGGGTTAGTTAGAAGCCTTGTTGTGCGTGACCCCTTGGGCAAGAGTGACCATAATATTTTTGAGTTCTTCATTAGGATGGAGAGTGACATTGTTAATTCAGAAACACGGGTCCTGAACTTAGAGAAAGGTAACTGTGAGGGTATGAGACGTGAATTGGCCAAGATAGACTGGCAATTGATTCTTGAAGGGTTGACGGTGGATATGCAATGGAAGGCATTTAAAGACTGCATGGATGAACTACAACAATTGTTCATCCCGGTTTGCAAAAGAATAAATCAGGGAAGGTAGTGCATCTGTGGATAACAAGGGAAATCAGGGATAGTATCAAAACAAAAGATGAAGCATACAAATTAGCCAGATAAAGCAGCCTACCAGAGGACTGGGAGAAATTCAGAGTCCAGCAGAGGAGGACAAAGGGCTTAATTAGGAAAGGGAAAAATAAATTATGAAAGAAAACTGGCGAGGAACATAAAAACTGACTGCAAACGTTTTTATAGATATGTGAAGAGAAAAAGATTAGTTAAAACAAATGTAGGTCCCTTGCAGTCAGAAACAGGTGAATTGATCATGGGGAACAAGGACATAGCAGACCAATTGAATAACTACTTTGGTTCTGTCTTCACTAAGGAAGACATAAATAATCTGCCGGAAATAGCAGCAGATCGCGGGTCAAATGAGTTGGAGGAACTGAGTGAAATCCAGGTTAGCCGGGAAGTGTTGTTAAGTAAATTGAATGGATTAAAGGCCGATAAATCCCCAGGGCCAGATAGGCTGCATCCCAGAGTACTTAAGGAAGTACCCCAGAAATAGTGAATGCCTTAGTGATAATTTTTCAAAACTCTTTTGATTCTGGAGTAGTTCCTGAGGATTGGAGGGCAGCTAATGTAACCCCACTTTTTAAAAAGGGATGGAGAGAGAAAACGGGGAATTACAGACCAGTTAGTCTAACATCGGTAGTGGGGAAATTGCTAGAGTCAGTTATTAATGATGGGATAGCAGCACATTTGGAAAGTGGTGAAATCATTGGACAAAGTCAGCATGGATTTACGAAAGGTAAATCATGTTTGACGAATCTTATAGAATTTTTCGAGGATGTAACTAGTAGAGTGGATAAGGGAGAACCAGTGGATGTGTTATATCTGGACTTTCAGAAGGCTTTCGACAAGGTCCCACATAAGAGATTAGTATGCACACTTAAAGCACACGGTATTGGGGGTTCAGTATTGATGTGGATAGAGAACTGGCTGGCAAACAGGAAGCAAAGAGTAGAAGTAAACGGGTCCTTTTCAGAATGGCAGGCAGTGACTAGCAGGGTACCGCAAGGCTCAGTGCTGGGACCCCAGCTATTTACAATATATATTAATGATTTGGAGGAGGGAATTGAATGCAACATCTCCAAGTTTGCGGATGACACGAAGCTAATGGGCAGTGCAAGCTGTGAGGAGGATGCTAGGAGGCAGCAAGGTGACTTGGATAGGCTGGGTGAGTGGGCAAATGCATGGCAGATGCAGTATAATGTGGATAAATGTGAGGTTAGCAAAACAGGAAGGTAGACTACTATCTGAATGGTGGCTGATTAGGAAAAGAGGAGATGCAACGAGACCTGGGAGTCATGGTACACCAGTCATTGAAATTAGGCATGCAGGTGCATCAGGCAGTGAAGAAAGCGAATGATATGTTAGCATTCATATCAAAAGGATTTGAGTATAGGAGCAGGGTCTTGGTGAGACCACACCTGGAGTATTGCATACAGTTTTGGTCTCCAAATCTGAGGAAAGATATTCTTGCCATAGAGGGAGTACAGAGAAGGTTCACCAGACTGATTCCTGGGATGGCAGTACTTTCATATGAAGAAAGACTGGATAGCCTTGGCTTGTACTCGCTAGAATTTAGAAGATTGAGGGGGATCTTATAGAAACTTACAAAATTCTTAAGGGGTTGGACAGGCTAGATGCAGGAAGATTGTTCCCGGTGTTGGGGAGGTCCAGAACAAGGGGTCACAGTTTAAGGATAAGGGGGATATCTTTTAGGACCGAGATGAGAAAAACATTTTTCACACAGAGAGTGGTGAATCTGTGGAATTCTCTGCCACAGAAGGTAGTTGCGGCCAGTTCATTGGCTATATTTAAGCGGGAATTAGATGTGGCCCTCGGGGCTAAAGGGATCAGGAGGTTTGGAGAGAAGGCAGGTACGGGATACTGAGTTGGATGATCAGCCATGATCATATTGAATGGCGGTGCAGGCTCGGAGGGCCGAATGGCCTACTCCTGCACCTATTTTCTATGTTTCTATGTTTCTATGTCCCACGGTACGAGTTCATTCCAAGAGTTCTCCCGAGTTTGCCCTGATTCGAACTCGGAGATTTACGGTAATGGCCGCTCGTCGGTACTCGGGGCTCTCGTGGACATTTTTCAACGTGTTGAAAAATCTTCACGAGTCTTCCCGTGCTTACCTGCCGTTAGCGAGTCTTCCCGAGTACGTGCCGTTAGCGTTACGAGCCGCTAAGAGACGTCCCCTGGCTCCGACGTACCCTCTACGTTCATTCTCCGCGCTTACCCCGAGTTTGATTTTTTTTTAAATTCGGGAGAGCTCTTCGAATGAACTAGTACCGTGGGACGTTTCTATTAGGTCAGTTCGAGGATACAGTGCAGACACAGGCCCTTCGGCCCATGGAGTCTGCGCCGACCAGCAATCCCCGCACCTTAACACTATCCTACACATGCTGGGGACAATTTACATTTGTACCAAGCCAATTAACCTACAACCCTGCACGTCTTTGGAGTGTGGGAGGAAACTGGAGATCTCTGAGAAAACCCACGGAGTTGGGAGAACGTGCAAACTCCGTACGGACAGCACCCGTAGTCGGGATCGATACAGCGTGGAAACGGGCCTTTCAGTCCACCGAGTCCGCACTGACCAACGATCACCTCATACGCCAGCACCGTCGTACACACCAGGAACAATTTGCAATTTACAGAAGCCAATTAACCTACAAACCTGCACATCATTGGAGTGTGGGAGGAAACCGGAGCATTCGGGGAAAGCATACATGGTCGCTGGGAATACATATACACAAAGGAATTTGTTGCAGATAAATTTGAACTGATCAGTCAATAATAATAAGAATAGTTATTTAAAAAAAAATGTTAGTCTCTACTTGAAGGGGAAAAAGAACAATGGCAAAGCTAGTAAAGTAGCTGTCTCACTGCGCAAGAGTCTAGGGGTTGATCCTGATCTGTGTGGTTATCTGTGTTGAGTTTGCATGTTCTGCCTGTGACTGTGTGGGTTTCCTCCATGGGCTCTGGTTTCCTTCCACATCCCAAAGGCATTCAGGTTTGCAGGTTAATTGAGGGTACACAAAGGCTGGAGAAACTCAGCGGGTGCAGCAGCATCTAAGGAGCGAAGGAGATAGGTGACGTTTCGGGTCGAGACCCTTAATTGTCCTGCGTAAAATTGCCCCTAGTTTAGTTTAGTTTATTCTTCCAGGATAGTATACTTCATCCACTGGTCTCCGTTTGTTAAACAAGTTGCTGCTCATCAGAAAAACAAGCATAGGTGTTTTTAGTTTTTAGATGTAGAGATACTGCGCGGAAACAGGCCCTTCGGCCCACCAAATCCGCACCGACCTGCGATCCATTCGCGCTATCCTAGACTCACAAGGGACAATTATTTACCCATACACCAAGCCAATTAGCCTACAAACCTGTACGTCTTTGGAGTGTGGGAGGAAACCAAAGTCTTCGGAGAAAACCCGGGGAGAACGTGCAAACCACATACAGACAACACCCGTAGTCAGGTCCCTGACGCTGCGAGTGTGAAGGGGTGACCGATGGCCGGCGTAGACTCTGAGACAACGGGCCTGTTTCCAACGCTGTGTATCTAAAATAAACTAAGAGCATCACCCATTTCTCTTTTAAGAATACTGCGCCCATTTCCCTTTTAAGAACACTATTATTATTGTGAGCATGTGCTGTGCGATTGCAAGGCAATAAAGATGAACACGTGAACTGCACTGCATTTATTAGCATTGTGTGTGTGTGTGTGTTCAGTCACAAACAGAGATTAACATTATTGGAGTTTACATTACCCAAAGTAAGCTCTGGTTTTGAGTTTAATGACCGTCCTGCCTTTTACCAGCATTTTTTATGCTGCCTTGGCAAGCCCAGCAGCATAATCAAGGACGAGTCGCACCTTTGCCCCTCCCTCTCCCATTGGGCAATAGGTATAGAAGTGTGAAAACGCACACCTCCAGATTCAGGGACAGTTTCTTCCCAGCTGCTATCGCCTATCTCCTTCGCTCCTTAGATGCTGCTGCACCCGCTGAGCTTCTCCAGCCTTTTGTGTACCCTCGATTTTCCAGCATCTGCAGTTCCTTCTTTAACAGGCAACTGAATCATCCCACCACGACCAGAGAGCAGTGCTGAACTACTATCTGCCTCATTTGTGACACTCGAACGTTACTGGCTTTATCTTGCACTAAACGTTATTCCTTTATCATGTATCTATACACTGTAAACGGCTCGATTATAATCATGAATTGTCTTTCCACTGACTGGATAGCACGCAACAAAAGCTTTTCACTGTACCTCGGTACACGTGACAATAAACTAAACTGAACAACACGAACGTGTGTGCGTGTGCTCACAAAACCGACGTTAAACATGTACTTCATTATTGCAATTTCTGATCAGTAGTACATCACACTGGCCAGGACTTTCTCAGTTTGTCTCGGCTTATGCACAGTTCTAAATACGTACACAATTCCGACAAGTCTTCATGCATTTTTTGTTCAAATATCCGTGTTAATATCCAGAATGTCATACTCTGTAGAAACCAAGAGCTGCAGATGTTGGTTTATACCACGGATAGACTTGAAGTGCTGGAGTAACTCAGCGGACTAGGCAACATTTCTAGGGAAAAAAGATGGGTGGCATTTTGGTGTTGGGACCTTTCTTCAGTTCTTAACATTTTGAGAGCATTGACAGGTGAGACAGTCATTACTTTTTTCCCAAGGGCGGTCACGGTGGCACAGCGGTAGAGTTGCTGCCTCACAGCGCTTGCAGCACCGGAGACCCGGGTTCAATCCTGCCTACGGGTGCTGTCTGTACGGAGTTTGTACGTTCTCCCCGCGACCGCGTGGGTTTTCTCCGAGATCTTCGGTTTCCTCCCACTCTTCAAAGACGTGCAGGTTTGTAGGTTAATTGACTTGGTGTAAATGTATATTGTCCCCTAGTGTGTGTAGGGTAGCGTTAATGTGTGGGGATCGCTGGTCGGTGCTTTACAGCAAATGCAGCACCAGAGATCCGGGTTCGATCCCGACTAGTCAAGTCAAACAAACTTTATTGTCATTTAGAAATACATCGATATATGCAATTCCAAACGAAATTCCGTTGCATTTGGCTCCCTGTGAAACACGATAGTTAACAGAAGGATAAACATGGATAAAAAGGATAAAAGGATAAATAGACAACGGTGGCAGCCCATTACATGGCATTCAGGAGTCTGATGGCTCATGGGAAGAAGCTGTTGCAGAACCTTGATGTTCTGCTCCTTATGCGACGATATCTTTTGCCCGAGGGCAGCAGAGTGAACAGTCCATGATGGAGATATGTGGGGTCTTTTATAATACTGCTGGCCTTAGACACGCAACGTTTGGTCGCAATATCCCCGATTGAGGGGAGAGAGGTCCCGATGATTTTTTCCGCTGTCCTCACCACTCTCTGCACGGACTTCCAGTCGGAGGCTTTACAGTCCCCAAACCAGACAGAGATACAGCTGGCCAAAATACTCTCTATGGTGCCCCTGTAGAAAGTGGTGAGGATGGGATGGGGGAGATGAGCTCTTCTCATCCGGCACAGAAAGTGCAACCACTGCGCTCTCTTAACTGTTGATGAGATGTTATTCGACCAGGTCAGACTGTTAGTGATCTGCACCCCCAGGAACTTAGTGCTACTGACCAACTCCACATCGCTGTCATTGATGTGAAGTGGTGTGTGACTGTGCCGGTTTTCCTGAAGTCGACGATGACCTCCTTTGTTTTTTCGACATTCAGGATCAGGTTGTTCGTATTGCACCAGTCCACCTGTTGTTTCACCTCCTCCCTGTAAGCCAGCTCATTGTCGTCCCTGATGAGGCCCACCACTGTTGTGTCATCTGCGTACTTCATGATGTGGTTTGTACTAAACCCGGCACAACAGTCGTGGGTCATCAGGGTAAACAGCAGTGGACTCAGGACACAGCCCTGAGGGGAGCCGGTGCTCAGAGAGATGATGTTAGAGATGTTATTTCCAACCCCCACTGACTGGGGTCTGTGAACCATAAATGCAGACGGGTGCTGTCTGTATGGAGTTTGTACGTTCTCCCCGTGATCTGCGTTGGTTTTCTCCGAGACCTTCGGTTTCCTCCCACACTCCAAAGACGCACTGGTTTGTAGGTTAATTGGCCTGAAAAAAACGTAAAAATTGTCCAATGCTGAGTGATGCTCTACCTACATCCAGATCCAGATCCGGATTGTGCAAGCTAGTTGTAGTTAGAACCTGTCACCAGTGGTGGTGCTCTGGTGCCTTTGTTTGACCTCCATCAGCTCCCATGCTTGGACCAGTGCTAAAACAACACCCACTCCACCATCTCTGCACTGTAACCAGAAATAGCATTCATGAAAAATAAACTACAGGGCTATATACATGGATACATAGATACATCGACAATAGGCCATTCGGCCCTTCGAGCCAGCACCGTCGTTCAATGTGATCATGGCTAATCATCCACAATCAGTACCCCGTTCCTGCCTTCTCCCCGTATCCCCTGACTCCACTAGCCCTCAGAGCTCTATCTAACTCTCTTTTGAATGCAAATAGTGAATCGGCCTCCACTGCCTTCTGAGGCAGAGAATTCCACAAATTCACAACTCTCTGGGTGAAAAAGTTTTTTCCTCATCTCAGTTCTAAATGGCCGACCCCTTATTCGTAAACTGTGGCCCCTGGTTCCGAACTCCCCGAACAGGGAATCGATTGGGCATGGAAGCAGAGAGGAGTGGGTTGATCAAACCGTGATGTTGAATGATGGAGCAACTTTTTCTGCCCTTCATTAGATATAAAAGTGAGGTTAAAATGTAGAATGCTACTATAGTAACTGAACACGCCTGCTTATCATACAATTTACACGTAACGTACGCGCATAGGTGGCGCAGCGGTAGAGTTGCTGTCTTACAGCCCCAGAGACCCGGGTTCGATCCTGACTACCTGGAGTAGTCGGGGTGGAACGAACGTCTGCACAGAGTTTGTACGTTCTTCCCGTGACCGAGTGGGTTTTCTCCGGGAGCTCCGGTTTCCTCCCTCACTCCAAAGTCGTACAGGTTTGTGGGCTAATCGGCTTGGTAAAATTGTAAATCATCCCTAGTGCGTGTGAGATAGTGTTAGCGTGCGGTGATCACTGTTTGGCGCCGGCTCAGGGGGCCAGAGGGCCTGTTTCTGCACTGTATCTCTAAACTAACCTCGACTTGATAAGATGTAATGAGGTGTCACAGGAAGGTAATGGGCTGCACTCACATTTTGTAACATGTTGATGGAAATGTGCCGTAGATAGACTTCCAAAGGGAATGAACTAATATGAAACACAATCGACTTGTCATCAAGATTTAAAACCATGGAATAAAGGCATGGTTTAAAAAGTTGACTCAGTATGAAGCATTGTAGCAGCGAAGGGTTGTTGTTAGGTCAGGAAGGATATGTAGCAAGTTGTCACAAGGCCTCTGTTTTTCTTCCTATATATTAATAACTGTGGCCGGCGCAGCGATCGGCTTGCCGCCTTACAACGCCGCTGACCCGGGTTCGATCCTGAATACAGGCACTGTCCGTGCGGAGTTTGTACGTCCTCCCTGTGAGCTGCGTGGGTTTTCTCCGGGCGCTCTGGTTTCCTCCCACACTCCAAAGACCCGCAGGTTTGTCGGATCGTTGGATTCGATAAAATTGTAAATTGTCCTCAGAGTGTGTAGGATAGTGTTAAGGGCGTGTCCCACCTAATTCACGACCTCTGCCGAGTTTGCCCTTGACTCATACTCACAGCATGGTCGTCACGAGGTCGTAGGAGGTCATACGAGGTTGTAGGTAGGTCATAGGTAGGTCGTAGCAGGCCGTGATGCTAGTCGTAGGTACTCATAGAAACATAGAAAAATAGGTGCAGGAGTAGGCCATTCAGCCCTTCAAGCCTGCACCACCATTCAATGTGATCATGGCTGATCATCCAACTCAGTGTCCCGTACCTGCCTTCTCTCCATACCCCCTGATCCCTTAGTCACAAGTGCCACATCTAACTCCCTCTTAAATATAGCCAATGAACTGTCCTCAACTACCTTCTGTGGCAGAGAATTCCAGAGACTCACCACTCTCCGTGTAAAGAATGTTTTCCTCATCTCGGTCCTAAAGGAATCCCCCCTTATCCTTAGACTGTGACCCCTTGTTCTGGACTCCCCCAACATCGGGAACAATCTTCCAGCATCTAGCTTGTCCAACCCCTTAAGAATTTTGTAAGTCTCTATAAGATCCCCCCTCAATCTTCTAAATTCCAGCAAGTACAAGCCGAGTCTATCCAATCTTTCCTCATATGAAAGTCCTGACATCCCAGGAATCAGTCCGGTGAATCTTCTCTGTACCCCCTACTCGTGGCATCAAGTAGGTCGGGGCTTTTTTTCTAGCATGATGAAAAATGTCCATGAGTAAAAAAGGTCGTGAATTAGGTTGTGAATGTGGGACAAGTCCTTTGGTGTGCGGGCCTCGCTGGTCAGCATGGACTCGGTGGGCCGAAGGGCCTGTTTCCAAGCTGCATCTCTGAACTAAACTAAACTAAACCAGGACGCTGTTGCATGAGATGCAATAATCAAATATTCAATAACGCAAAGGTTTATGCAGAGAGAGAGAGATATCAACAGATTTGTAGGCGGTGTAGACAGGGCTCTAGAATGGGTGGATAGATGTTGGATAAAATATAATGGTGAGATATGTGGACCGGTAGAATACATTTTGGTAGGAAGAGGGAGAAGAGGCGATAAAATCTAAAAGCATCACTAAAAAAGAGCTGCCTCCTCACAGCGCCAGAGTCCCAGGTTCAATCCTGAGCTCAGGTGCTGTCTATGTGGAGTTTGCACGTTCTCCCAGTGACCACGAGGGTTTCGTCCGGATGCTCCAGTTTACTCCTACGTCCCACGGACACGCAGGTTTGTAGGTTAATTGTCCTCTGTAAATTGCCCCAATTTTATAAGGAGTGGATGAGAAAGTGGGATAACATGGGACTGCCCTGAAGGGGTGATCAATGGTCAGCTTGGCTTGGGTGGGCCGAAGGGCCTGTTCTCTTGCCGTTTGCAGTTTAGTTGTAGAGATAACGCGGAAACAGAACCTTCGGCCCATCGAGTCTGCACTGACCAGCGATCACCCATGTACTCGCCCTATTCCACACAATAGGGACAATTTCATAGAAGCCAAGGAACCTGCAAAACCGAACATCTTTGGGACGTGGGAGGAAACCGGAGCAGTTGGAGAAAACCCACGCGGTCACGGGGAGAAAGTACAAACACCGCACTCAGGATCAAACCCGGGTCTCTGGCGCTGTGAGGCAGCAACTCTACCGCTGCGCCACTGTGCCGCATTAGAAAGAGCCCTCTCTCTAAACTAAGTTCTGGTGAGGAAAGTAGAGATTTAGTTCTATGTAGGACTACCCCCTTTCACAACGTGACATCCTAGAAAGCTTACAAGCAGTACCCTGATGCCATTTTAGCAGGGATAAATATAGGAACTGGTCGCGGTTAATTTGAATCGGGTGTATCGGAATTAAGTCGGAGTGGGAGGAAAGATTGGGGGAATAGCTCAGTCCTTCTGGGAGTGGGATCAAGTGCATAGTTCACTCTAGTTTTTAGCTTGCAGGATATTGATATGGTTCCTTTGTTAATGAGGGAATTGCGAATGTTATGTACCGTATCAAAGGTCAAGGTATAGCGGAGACTGTTGTGGTGAAACTGTACCATGTTTAGACTAACTACCGACATGCTGGCTTTTTCCATATCTGCTGTTATTTGAGGTTCCCAAATAAATGAAAAGCGAGATGCCATCTCTTGTCAAATTTGCTTCTGAACCGTAGACTTCAGAGACACAGGGTGGAAACAGGCCCTTCGGCCCGCTGAGTCCGTGCCGACCAGCAGTCACCCCCGTACACTAGCACTATCTGACACACACACACACACACTGCAGACAATTTACAATTTTCACCAAAGTTCACCAGGCAGTGAAGAAAGCGAATGGTATATTAGCTTTCATAGCAAAAGGTTTTGAGTACAGGAGCAGGGAGGTTCTACTTCAGTTGTATAGGGTCTTGGTGAGACCACACCTGGAGTATTGCGTACAGTTCTGGTCTCCAAATCTGAGGAAGGACATTATTGCCATAGAGGGAGTGCAGAGAAGGTTCACCAGACTGATTCCTGGGATGTCAGGACTGTCTTATGAACAAAGACTGCATAGACTCGGTTTATACTCTCTAGAATTTAGGAGATTGAGAGGGGATCTTATAGAAACTTACAAGATTCTTAAGGGGTTGGACAGGCTAGATGCAGGAAGATTGTTCCCGATGTTGGGGAGGTCCAGGACAAGGGGTCACAGCTTAAGGATAAGGGGGAAATCCTTTAGGACCGAGATGAGAAGGACTTTTTTCACACAGAGAGTGGTGGGTCTCTGGAACTCTCTGCCACAGAGGGTAGTTGAGGCCAGTTCATTGGCTATATTTAAGAGGGAGTTAGATGTGGCCCTTGTGGCTAAGGGGATCAGAGGGTATGCAGAGAAGGCAGGTACGGGATACTGAGTTGGATGATCAGCCATGATCATATTGAAGGGCGGTGCAGGCTCGAAGGGCCGAATGGCCTACTCCTGCACCTAATTTCTATGTTTCTATGTTTCTATGGACCTTGGTACATGTGACCATCAACTAAAATAAACCTATCCAAAATGTTCTGTGAGAACAATGAAAAGGTAACACTTGGACAGGTACTTAAAATTGTACAAGGCATTGGTAAGACCAATTCTGGAGTACGGTGTACAATTTTGGTCGCCTAATTATAGGAAGGATGTCAACAAAATAGAGAGAGTACAGAGGAGATTTACTAGAATGTTGCCTGGGCTCCAGCAACTAAGTTACAGAGAAAGGTTGAACAAGTTGGGTCTTTATTCTTTGGAGCGCAGAAGGTTAAGGGGGGACTTGATTGAGGTCTTTAAAATGATGAAAGGGATAGACAGAGTTGACATGGATAAGCTTTTCCCATTGAGGGTAGGGAAGATTCAAACAAGAGGGCATGACATGAGAATTAAGGGACAGAAGTTTAGGGGTAACATGAGGGGGAACTTCTTTACTCAGAGAGTGATGGCTGTGTGGAATGAGCTTCCAGCAGAAGTGGTGGATCGATTGTAACATTTAAAAGTAAAGTGGATAGGTATATGGATGGGAAGGGAATGGAGGGGTATGGCCTGAGTGCAGGTAGATGGGACTAGGGGAAAATAAATGGTCGGCACGGACTGGAAGGGCCGAGAAGGCCTGTTTCCGTGCTGTAATTGTTATATGGTTATATGGCAACAGTTTACAATGCTGAAAATGCCTAATGCTGGTGCTGGTTTCATTGAAACTAGCTTTTATTTAAAACTTAAAGTGCACACTCAGTGTCCTGAGTTGGAAGTTTAAACTGACCTGGAGGCATAACTCTACTGTTATGGTTTGACTAAAGGAACATTGCTAGAACGACACCATATCTAAAGCAGCCCTGATCCCAGAACTGAATCAGCAAGCACTGGGGGGGGGCACGGTGGCGCAGCGGGTAGAGCTGCTGCCTCACAGGTTCTGCTCAGCGGGTTCGATCCTGACTACGGGTGCTGTGATTGTACATTCTCCCCGTGACCAGGTGGGTTTTCTCCGAGTACTCCGGTTTCCTCCCACATTCCTGCAGGTTTGCAGGTTAATTGGCTTTGGTAAAAAAATCGCAAACTGTCTCTCGTGTGTAGAATAGTACTAGTGCACGGGGCGATCGCTGGTCGGCGCGGACTCGCGGATGAATGGCCACTCATCCATTCTGACCAAAGGGCCCGTTTCCACGCTGTATCTCTGAAGTCTAATGGCCCTGTCCCACGGTACGAGTTCATTCCAAGAGCTCTCCAGAGTTTGCCCTGATCCGAACTCGGAGATTTACGGTGATGGCCGCTCGTCGGTACTCGGGACTCTCGTGGACATTTTTCAACATGTTGAAAAATCTTCCCGTGCTTACCTGCCATTAGCGAGTCTTCCCGAGTACCTGCCGTTAGTGTTACGAGCCACTAAGTGACGTCCCCGAGCTCCGACGTACCCGCTACGTTCATTCTCCGTGCTTCCCACGAGTTAGATTTTTTTAAAACTCGGGAGAGCTCTTGTAATGAAGTCGTACTGTGGGACAGGGCCATACAGTTCAGATTTCCTCCAGTTTTGTGCTACCCAGCCAGTTTTCTAGCCTTGCCAATATATCCGCTCCTTCACCGTGAACTTTTACTTTCTGCAATAACATTTGCAGTGGCTCTTGATCAAATGTCTCCTGGATATCTAAGTATAGTGTTTCCACTAGCACCCCTTTTATCTTCAAAACAACTCCTGCGAATTGGTCAAATAACAATTAACTTTCAGTAAGGCCATATGATCTCCCCGGATTACAGAAATGTTCTAAGTGCCTTGATTTAATAACAGCTTCTATCATTAGTGGGAGTCATATATTGGCTCTTAAAACAGTAATGGCATTAGAATAAATAATATATCAGGTGTTTAAGGAGCATGTAACAAGGGTAACTTAGTAACTGTGGGAGATGCTGACTTTCAGATAGACCTGGGAAAATTCAAACTGGCAGTAACAATGAGAAAAATCGAGTCATGGAATGTACAAAGGTAGGTTTCTTTTATGTTCTCCCATTTTCACTATGATAAATGTTAAGGTAACGGGCTGGTCACAGAGTCACACAGTGTGGAAACAGGTCCTTCAGCCCAACCTGCCCACACCGGCCAACATGTCCCGTCTACACTAGTCCCAGCGGCCTGCTTTTGGCCCATATCCCTCTAAACCTGTCCTGTCCATGTACCTGTCTCAATGTTTCTTAAACAGTGCGATAGTCCCTGCCTCAACTACCTCCTCCGGCTGCTTTGTGTGAAAAGGTTATCCCTCAGTTTCCTAATAATATAAATCTTTTCCCCCCTCACCTTAAACCTATGTCCTCTGGTTCTTGATTCCCCTACTCTGGGCAAGAGACTCTGTGCGTCTACCCAATCTATTGCTCTCATGATTTTGCACACCTCTATAAGTTCACCCCTCATCCTCCTGCGCTCCAAGGAATAGAGTCCCAACCTCTCCCTATAGCTCGGGCCCCCGAGTCTTGGCAACATCCTCGTAAATCTTCTCTGCACCCTTTCCAGCTCGCCAACATCTTTCTTATAAACTGGTGCCCACAATTGAACACAATACTCTAAATGTGGCCTCACCAACGTCTTACACAACTGCAGATAGACACAAAAACCTGGAGTAACCCAGCGGGCAGGTGGCATCTCAAAGTCAAGTCAAAGTCAAAAGTGTTTATTGTCATGTGTCCCTGACAGGACAATGAAAATCTTTCTTTGCATAGCACAACAGAACATAGAAGGCATTGGCTACAATTATATACGTAAATACACACATGAATTAATAAATTAATAAAGTGCAAATAACAGATGGAGGGATATTAATGTTCAGAGTTCCAAGCCAAGTTTAATAGCCTGATGGCTGTGGGGAAGTAGCTATTCCTAAACCGGGTTGTTGCAGTCTTCAGGCTCCTGAACCTTCTACCCGAAGGTAGCAGAGAGATGAGTGTGTGGCCAGGGTGGTGTGGGTCCTTGATGATGCTGCCAGCCTTTTTGAGGCAGCGTCTGCGATAAATCCCCTCGATGGAAGGAAGATCAGAGCCGATGATGGACTGGGCAGTGTTTACTACTTTTTGTAGTCTTTTCCTCTCCAGGGCGCTCAAATTGCCGAACCAAGCCACGATGCAACCGGTCAGCAAGCTCTCTACTGTGCACCTGTAGAAGTTAGAGAGAGCCCTCCTCGACAGACCGACTCTCCGTAATCTTCTCAGGAAGTAGAGGCGCTGATGAGCTTTCTTAATAATTGCATCTGTGTTCTCGGACCAGGAAAGATCTTCACAGATGTGCACGCCCAGGAATTTGAAGCTCTTGACCCTTTCAGCCATCGACCTGTTGATATAAACAGGACTGTGGGTCCTTTCTCTGGGGAGAAAGAATGGATGATGTTTTGGGTTGCAACATGGCCTCCCGACTTCTATACTCAATGCTCTGACTGTTGACCACCCTATCTACCTGAGAGGTCACTTTCAATGAACTATGTACCCGATAGCTTTCTTTGCCCCGCACAGTTGGAGAAGGGAACTGCAATCAGGCAGGTACTTGTTGGACTCTCATACATCGGCGAGACCAAACGCTGACTGGCCGATTGTTTTGAGGAACACCTTCACTCAGCCCGCCTGAACCTATCTGATCTCCCTTTTTCTGGGCACTTTAATTCTCCTTCCCATTCCTACACAGACCTTTCTGTCTTGGGTCTCCTCCATTGTCAGAGTGAGGCCAAACGCAAATTGGAGGACCAGCATCTCGTATTTCGCTTGGGCAGCTTACAGCCCAGTGGTATGAATATTGATTTCTCTCACTTCAGGTAGCCCCGGCATTCCCTCTCTCTCTATCTCTCCCCCACTCAAGTCGTACTAGCTTCTCGTTTTCACACCACAAGCAGCTAACAATGGCCTGCTTCCTTTATCATCGTTACTTTTTTGCATATCTTTCATTCATTGTTCTTTATTTCTCCACATCACCGTCTATATCTCTCATTTCCCTGATCCCTAACCTGTCTAAAGAAGGGTCTCGACCCGAAATGTCACCCATTCCTTCTCTCCAGAGATGCTGCCTGTCCGCACTCCAGCATTTTCTGTCTATCTTCGGTTTAATCCGGCATCTGCCGTTCCTTCCGACACATGACAGTTAATATATTGCCTTAAACTAGCCTCGGCTCACAGTAAAATGCTCCAAATTCAAATTAAATCAGGGTCTCGACCCGAAATGTCGCCTATCTCCCTCGCTCCTTAGATGCTGCTGCACCCGCTGAGTTTCTCCAGCTTTTTGTGTAACCCTCAAATTAAATCTCTGCAGGTGTGGGAAAGGCAGCAGCCATTTTGTGCGGCACGAGGGGGACACGAGGATCTGCAGACGCTGATTTACAAACGAAGACACAAAGATGCCGCCTGTCCCGCTGAGTTACTCCCGCTCTCTGTGTCTGATCTACTTGTTTATCAGACAGTTCAATGAAGTTAAGCTCTGCTGATTTTCAGCCAGAAGCAAATGTGGATTAGCTTTATGTTTAAGTGTACTCAGCATGCCGACTTGAAGTTGAGGGTATCTAATTGCTGTCACTTATATGTCTGAAATAAGAACCATCACGATCGCTGCAAGCAATTCTTTAACTTATGGCCTAAACTCATCTAAATAAAAAAAATGTCTTTAAAACTCAGGTTTCTATAATCTGTTAACAATGCCCATATTGTCATGGTGATTATAGAACTAGGACCTTTAAACCATTGAACTTTAATTCATTGCCTGTATTAAGAGAGAACAAATATAGTATGAAACTTAGAATGAAACAGAAAACATTTGTCAGATTGAGATAGAGAAACGGAGTGAATAATTCAGGTGTGTAGGAAGGAACTGCAGATGCTGGTTTACACCGAAGATAGATACAAAATGCTGGAGTAACTCAGTGGGTCAGGCAGCACCTCTGGAGAGAGGGAATGGGTGACGTTTTGGGTCGAGACGCTTCTTCAGACTGAGTCAGGGGAGAGTCAGGGGAGAGAGAAATGAGAGATATGGAAGGATAAGGTGTGAAAACGAGAGATCAAAGGGGATGAAGTCAAGGAAAATATAGAATATATCATTGAGGGTACACAAAATGCTGGAGAAACTCAGCGGGTGCAGCAGCATCTATGGAGCGAAGGAGATAGGCAACGTTTCGGTCCGAAACCCTTCTTCAGATAGATCATTGTTAGCGGGGGGAGGGTACAATTTAATCAAGAGGACAGCGAAATAAGTCGGACAACGAGGGTGGAGGTGGGATGGAGGGAGAGGGAAAGCAAGGATTACTTGGAGTTGGCGAGGTCAATATTCATACCCTTGGGGTGTAAGTTGCCCAAGCAAATTATGAGGTGCTGTTCCTCCAATTAATGTTGGGCCGCTAAGCCCTGTCCCACAGTACGAGTTCATTCCAAGAACTCTTCCAAGTTTATAAAAAATCAAATTTGTGGTAAGCACGGAGAATGAACGTAGAGGGTACGTCAGAGCTCGGGGACGTCTCTTAGCGGCTCGTAACGCTAACGGCAGGTACTCGGGAAGACTCGCTAACGGCAGGTAAGCTCGGGAAGACTCGTGAAGATTTTTCAACATGTTGAACAATGTCCACAAGAGCCCCGAGTACCGACGAGCGGCCATTACCGTAAATCTCCGAGTTCGAATCAGGGCAAACTCGGGAGAGCTCTTGGAATGAACTCGTACCGTGGGACAGGGGTTTCACTCTGACAACGGAGGAGGCCCAGGAATTCAGTTTGATAATCTTTCATCAGAATTATTTTCCGGTGTTGAATATCCACAAAATGTTGCTTTTGTGAGTGAGCTAATGATGAGTCAAGGAAGATTGCTTGAACACGATCGCTACAAGAACACTATCACAAAAGATTACATCTCAAAGTCAAAGTCAAAGTAAAATTTATTCGTCACATGCACCCGAAGGTGCAGTGAAATGAATTTGCCAGCAACGATACACTTAAAAAAAGAACACACAATACGCAATAGAATTTAACACCAGCATCCACCGATGGACATGTGGTCATTCTTCACTGTGGAATTGAATTTGAATTGAATTGAATACCTTTATTGTCATTCAGACCTTTCGGTCTGAACGAAATTTCGTGCCTGCAGTCATACATATATAAAAATAACAATACAATACCATACAATAAACACAAAATTAACATCCACCACAGTGAGTTCACCAAACACCTCCTCACTGTGGTGGAAGGCAAAAGTCTTAGGGTCTCTGTCTTTTCTCCCCTCCTTATTCTCCCTCTGCGCTGAGGGGATCCAGGCCGCCGCCACCGCTGATGCCGGAACGCCGGAACACCGCCACAAGGCCCGCCGCCGGAACGTCGCTGGAGCACCGCAGTTCCCGAAAGCCAGGCCGCCGCTGGAGCACCGCAGCTCCCGAAAGCCAGGTCGCCGCTGGAGCACTGCAGCTCCCGAAACCCAAGCCGCCGCTGGAGCACCGCAGCTCCCGAAACCCAGGCCGCCGCTGGAGCACCGCAGCTCCCGACACCCAGGCCGCCGCTGGAGCACCGCAGCTCAGAGGGAGCCAGGCCGCCGCTGGAGCATCGCAGCTCAGAGGGAGCCAGGCCGCCGCTGGAGCACCGCAGCTCCCGACACCCAGGCCGCCGCTGGAGCACCGCAGCTCCCGAAGCCCAGGCCGCCGCCGGAAGCCAGGTCGCCACTGAAGCTCCGAAGGCCGTGCCGCCGCCGCTGGAAGCTGGAAGGCCGTCACCAGGGCCTCAGCACAGACGGAGACGATGTCGGGGGACATGACAGGAAAAGTCGCATCCCCCCGAAGGGAGAGACTAAAACCCCGTTTCTCCCACCCTCCCCCCCCCCCCCCCCCCCCACACACACACACACACAGCCCGACAAACCAAAAATAAACACCAAAAACAGGGACGAGGACAAAAATAAAATAAAAGACAGACGGACTGCAGGTGAGCCGCAGCTGACAAGCAGTGCCGCCACTCCGAAAGAACCACTCCTTTGTTCTATTGGAGTCAGAGCTGAGAAATGTGGCACATCAGCGGGCTATTTACCTGAGAATGGAATGAGACGGGTGAGCTAAAGATGCAAACAGAAATACATGGGTACAATATAACAGTCATATTGTACGTGGCCACAAAATTAGCAAGGATGGGAAGTAAATATTCCTGGATATTTTTAAAAGAAATAGGGGCGTCACGGCGGTGCAGTGGTAGAGTTTCTGCCTTACAGCGCTAGAGTCCTGAGTTCGATCCTGACTTTGGGTGCTGTCTGCACAGAGTTTGTACGTTCTCCCCGTGACTGCGTGGGGTTTTTCCCGGGTGCTCCCGTTTTCCTCCCACTCACCAAACACGCACGGGTTTGCAGGCGAAATGGCTCCGGGGAAAATTGTAAACTCCCCCTAGTGTGTCGAATCGTGCCAGCGCACGGGGCGATCGCTGGTCGGCGCGGACCCGGTGGGCCGAAGGGAATGTTTCCACGCTGTATCTCCAAACCAAACTAAATTAAACAAAACGGCATGGGAGAAATGATAATCCTCTAATGATAGAACGGATCACAGCTCAGACGTTGAATTAGTTGAATTAGTTTGGGTGGTGATACAAAACAGCCCGGAGCAGGAACAATAAGTGGGAGTTCATATATTGGCTCCTAAACAGTTGTAGCAATACTCAGTACAGAGTGAAAATCAGGAATTTGGAGTTGCGTTTAACAAGGGTAACGCAGTAACCGTGAGAGGCGCTGATTTTCAGATAAACGGTAAATCTAACTGGCGGCAATAATGTAAAGAATGTCTTCATGAGTGTACAAAGGTAGATTTTTATAGTCATAGAGGTACACCACAGTAACAGGTATTGCAGCACAACAAGTCTATGGTGACCACCCATGTACACTAACTTAATCCTACAGTCTCATTATCTACATCCAAATTCTACCGCTCAACTACCTTCTTCAAGAGTGTGGTGAGGAATCTATGAAGGAACAGGTTATTTTGGATCCAATAATGTATCATGATCAAGACAAATGGTTAATTGGCAATCAAGCTCGAGCAACCAATGGCCATAATGTGATAATGTTTTGTACAAGAACTAAAAGTGATTTTAGTTTGGTCTGAAACCAGGTGTATAAATCTTAAGCTGGAAAGGGCGCAGCGAAGATTTATGATGATGTTCCCAGGACTTGAGGGCCTGAACTATGAGGGAGAGGTTGAGCAGGCTAGGACTCTATTCCTTGGAGCGCAGGATGATGAGGCGTGATCTTATAGAGGTGTATAAAATCACGAGAGGAATAACCATATAACCATATAACAATTACAGCACGGAAACAGGCCATCTCGGCCCTTCAAGTCCGTGCCGAACAACTTTTTTCTCTTAGTCCCACCTGCCTGCACTCATACCATAACCCTCCATACCCTTCTCATCCATATGCCTATCCAATTTATTTTTAAATGATACCAACGAACCTGCCGCCACCACTTCCACTGGAAGCTCATTCCACACCGCTACCACTCTCTGAGTAAAGAAGTTCCCCCTCATGTTACCCCTAAACCTCTGTCCCTTAATTCTAAAGTCATGTCCTCGTGTTTGAATCTTCCCTATTCTCAAAGGGAAAAGCTTGTCCACATTAACTCTGTCTATCCCTCTCATCATTTTAAAGACCTCTATCAAGTCCCCCCTTAACCTTCTGCACTCCAGAGAATAAAGACCTAACTTATTTAACCTATCTCTGTAACTTAGCTGTTGAAACCCAGGCAACATTCTAGTAAATCTCCTCTGTACCCTCTCTATTTTGTTGACAAATAGATTGGGTAGATGCACTCTTGGCCTGAGATTTAATAGGAACCTGAGGGGTAACTTTTTCACAAAAAAGGGTGGTGTGTGTGTGGAACAAGCTGCCGGAGGAGGTAGTTGAGGCAGGTACTATCTCAATGTTTAAGAAACATTGAGACAGGTACATGGATAGGACAGGTTTAGAGGGATATGGGCCAAACGCAGGCAGGTGGGTCCAGGGTAAATGGGGCGTGTTAGCCGTATGGGCAAATTGGGCTGAAGGGCCTGTTTCCCCGCTGTATCACTCTATGAGTATCTGTCCTACTGCATTAGAGTCTTCCTACTAGCTTTCATCATAAGATCATAAGAGATAGTAGAATTAGGCCATTCTGTCCGTCAAGTTTACTCCACCATTCAATCACGGCTGATCTATCTCTCCCTCCTAACCCCATTCTCCTGCCTTTCCCATAACCTCTGACACCCATACTAATCAAGAATCTATCTATCTCTGCCTTAAAAATATCCACTGACTTGGCCTCCACAGCCTTCTGTGGCAAAGAATTCCGCAGATTCAACATCCTGTGACTAAAGAAATTCCTCCTCATCTCCTTCCTAAAAGAACATCCTTTAATTCTGAGGCTGTGACCTCTTGTCCTAGACTCTCCCACTAATGGAAACATCCTCTCCCCATCCACTCTATCCAGGCCTTTCACTACATTTCAGTGAGATCCCGCCCTCAATCTTCTAATCTCCAGCGAGTACAGGCCCAGTGCCGTCAAACGCTCAGCTATCCCAGACATTTTAGAAGGCTCGCCACTGTCAAAGCCTCTTCCATGCCTTAAAGCTGTCCAAATGTCTCAAGATTATCCAAATTGACTCAAGTAAAAGAGACACAAGGAACTGCGGATGCTCGAATCAAAGTGCTGGAGGAACTCAGCGGGTCAGGCAACATTGAAAAGGAAATGGACAAGTGATATTTCAGATCAGAACCTTTCTTTAGTCTGAAGAAGGGCCCTGACCTGAAGTGCCACTTGTCTGTTCCCTCCGCAGGATAGAACTAGTGTACAGTGATTACTGGTCAGTGCAGACCTGATGGGCCGAGGGGCCTGTTTCCACGCTTTTCTCAAAACCAAACTAAAGTCAGAAGGACCTTTACAGATTAATTTGGAGTTTTACGTGCAGTTTCAGTCGCCCCATTACAGGATGGATACGGAGGAGGCTTTGGAAAGGGCGGTGGATGCTCACCACGACGCTGCTTGGATTGGAAGGTTTCAGCTACAGGGAGAGGTTGGAAAGACTTGGATTGTTTTCTCTGGAATGCCGGAAGTTGAGGGAAGACTTGATAGAAGTGTATAAAGTTATGTGAGGCATAGGTAAGGTAGATAGACAGAACCTTTACCCTGAGGTGGGGATATCCAAAATTACATGGCATCTCAGTAAGCTGAGGGGGAGGACATTTTAAATGGAGGGTTACACAAAAAGCTGGAGAAACTCAGGAGGTGCAGCAGCATCTAAGGAGCGAAGGAGATAGGCGACGTTTCGGGTCTGAAGAAGGGTCTCGACCCGAAACGTCGCCTATCTCCTTCGCTCCTTAGATGCTGCTGCACCCGCTGAGTTTCTCCAGCTTTTTGTGTAACCCTCGATTCTCCAGCATCTGCAGTTCCTTCTTTAACATTTTAAATGGAGATATGTGGGGTTGCATTTTTACGCAGAGAGTGGTGAGGGGCCTGGAACCCATTGCCAGGGGGTGTGGGGGTTGAAACTGGTACGATGGTGGCATTTAAGAGGCTTTTGGATGGACATGTGGCTGACTCGGGAACTCTGAGTGTGTTCGATCTGTCCCGACGTCGGAGTTTCGATCATCCCGACGAGAGGGCTTGCACATCCGGCCGTCCGTAGTAGGCCAAGACCCCCCAACCACGTGTGAACAAAGGAGGAAGACTGACGGAATGTTATTGCCTTCCATCACAGTGAAGAATGCTGTGGTGGATGTTTATGTTCAATTCTATTGTGCGTTGTGTTATTTTTAATTGTATGACATCAAGGTAACTCATTTCACTGTACCTTAATTGGTGCAGGCCACAAATAAATGGGAACCTTGAACCTTGGAAGTGCAGGGAATAGAGGGATATAGATCATGTGTAGGCAGCTGAGATCAGTTTAACTGGTCATCGTGTTCGGCACGGATATTGTGGGCCGAAGGGCCTGTTCCTGTGCTGTACTGTTCCACGTTCTATGCTCCAGAATGCAGGTGACAAGATTCTGGAAGAGCTAAATGACTGGGTCAACATCCTGAGCTAAACGCCACTCCTCTACAAGATAACGTAAGATAGTAGAGGTAAGGGGAGATCTCAGAATATAGGAAAGTGCCTCTTCCCTTCAACATGTGGAAAAAGGGTTTTGGCTCATTGGCATTCATCAGACAGAGTATTGAGTATAGAAGTTGGGAGGTCATGTTGCAGTTGTATAGGACGTTGGTGAGGCCGCATTTAGAGTTTTGTGTTCAGTTATAGAAAAAATGTTGTCAAGCTGGAAAGGGTACAGAAAAGATTAACGAGGATGTTTCCAGGATTAGAGGGTCTGAGCTACGAGAGGTTGAGCAGTCTGGGACTCTATTCCTTGGAGTGCAGGAGGATGAGCGGTGCTTTTATAAAGGTGTATAAAATCATGAGAGGAATAGATCGGGTAGATGCACAGAGTCTCTTGCCCAGAGTAGGTGAATCGAGGTCCAGGGGACACAGGTTTCAGGTGAAGGGGAAAAGATTTAATAGTAATCTTAGGGGTAACTTTTTCACACAAAGGGTGGTGAGTGTATGGAACGAGCTGCCAGAGGAGGTAGTTGAGGCAGGGACTATCCCAACGTTTAAGAAACAGTTCGGCAGGTACATGGATAGGACGGGTTTGGAGGGTCAAATGCAACCAGGTGGCACTAGAGTAGCTGGGACATGTTGGCCGGTGCGGGCAAGTTGGGCCGAAGGGCCTGTATCATTCAATGACTCTGTGGAAAACATGAAACACATAATGATGATCGCCAAATATAAAAAAAACATGTTGTATTATCTTTCTGGAGAGAAAAAAGAATGGGTTATTCAGTAGGAATGAAAATAAGGTCTAGACTGTATTTTCTCAGCAAGTATTATTGGTCTGTAGGACTGTGGGCAGATTAGTTTAAGCTGGCATCCCGTTCGGCCGAAGGGCCCTTTCCTGTGCTGTACTGTGCTCTCTGTGTTCCAGTTGGCTTATTGTGGTTATTGTTTTATCAAAGTTAGACAAAGCACATTCCGTGGACTGGAGATAAACCTGTGATCACACGTCTGCGGCTTCTCGATTTGTTTTTGGGAACTTTGTCTCTTTGGCGTTCCCTGGCCTTTGCCGCGTAGTCCGCCTTTCCTTCGAAAGCGAGGGGGGGGGGTGGGGGGGGGGGGGAAGCAAACAGACCGGCTCTGAAGGAGTGGCCCAGCCGCTCTCCAAACGCTGGCAGAAGTGTCATTTGCAGTGCGCTCTCCACTCAGTGTGTAACTTGGCAGGGGTTGAAGCTGGCAGGGTTGGTGACCCCCCCCCGAGTCTGGTAGCTCTCCAGCAAATGAGGTCACGGCTGCAAACCTCCTGATCCTGCCTCATTGGGAAAAAAATGCCTGCGCTTTAACTTGCAACCCCAACTCTATCCCAACCCTGGGGAGAAGTGGATGTGGAGAGGAAGTTTCCAATGGTGGGAGAGTCCATGACCGGAGGACACGGCCTCAGAATAAAAGGACCTACCTTGGGAATGGAGATGGGGGGGGGGGGGGGGATTTCTTTAGGCACTGGGTGGTGAATCTGTGGAATTCATTGCCATGGAAAGCTATGGCCTCACCAGTGCCTTGTACAGTTGTGACAATAGACAATAGACAATAGGTGCAGGAGTAGGCCATTTGGCCCTTCGAGCCAGCACCGCCATTCAATGTGATCTTGGCTGATCATCCCCAATCAGTAACCCGTTCCTGCCTTCTCCCCATATCCCCTGACTCTGCTATTTTTAAGAGCCCTATCTAGCTCTCTCTTGAAAGCATCCAGAGAACCTGCCTCCATCGCCCGCTGAGGCAGAGAATTCCACAGACTCACCACTCTCTGTGAGAAAAAGTGTTTCCTCGTCTCCGTTCTAAATGGCTTACTCCTTATTCTTAAACTGTGGCCCCTGGTTCCGGACTCCCCCAACATCGGGAACATGTTTCCTGCCTCTTGCGTGTCCAAGCCCTTAACAATCTTTAAGGTTAAATAACATCCCAACTTCTATCCTCTGTTACCTGACCGATGAAGGCCAATGTGCCGAAAGTCTTCCTGACCACTTTATCGCCATGTGATGCCACTTATCAGGAGTTATGCACCTGCACCTGCACCACACAATTGAAGGAATTGGAAGCTAAAGGATAGCACAGAGGGTGGTGAATCTGTGGAAATCTCTGCCACAGATGGCTGTGGAGGCCAAGGCTATTTTCTTTTTAATGCCAAGTGGATATTTATAAAGCGCAGATCGATGGGATCTTGATTGGTACGAGTTTTATTGGGGGTTATGGTGAGAAGGCAGGAGAATCTGGCTGAGAGGGGAACGGTAGATCAGACATGATTGAATGGCGGTGCAGGCTCGATGGGCCGAATGGCTTAGTTCTATACCCATGTAGGGGGAAATCCTTTACGAAGGGGGAAACCCTTTAAGACCGAGATGAGAAGGACTTTCCCGATGTTGGGGGAGTCTAGCACAAGGGGTCACAGTCTAAGGATAACGGGGAATTCCTTTAGGACCGAGATGAGGAAAATTGTTTACACAGAGAGTGGTGGGTCTCTGGAACTCTCTGCCACAGAGGGTAGTTGAGGCCAGTTTGTTGGCTATATTCAAGAGGGAGTTAGATGTGGCTCTTGTGGCTAAAGGGATCAGGGGGAAACTTAATTTCTATGTTTCTATGTCTTAAGGGCCTTATGGTCTAAAACTACTGCTTTCATGTCTGTGTGTGTCTCTTTAAGAAGTCTACACTAGTAATCATTGTACCAGCTGATTAGCAATTGGGAATGCTCCAATTTTCTCACATATTCTAAAGACTATGAGCGAGCTCATAAGGTAAATTGTCCCCAGTAAATACTCCCCAATGTGGGTAGGCAAGAGGGAATGGATGATCAATGGTCAGTGTAGATTCGGCGGGCCGAAGGGCCTGTTTCCATGCTGTATCTTTAAACTAACCTAAACCGGTTGTATAATCCAACCTGCTTTCCAAAGTTAGGATTGGCTGAAAACTCTGAAGATTCATCTTCACGCCAAGTCTCAGAAGCTCGGCCTGGAGTAAGATGGGCCAATATTTTTCAGAAATGAAAAGTTCTTCTTAAACGCTGCGATAGACCCTGCCTCAGCTGCCTCCACCGGCAGCTCATTCCATACACCCGCCAACCCTTGCGTGAAAACGCTACCCCTTCAGATGCCTATAAAATCTTTCCCCCTTCACCTTAAGCCAAATGGAATGACGGAGTAGACATGAGATGGTACTAGCACGTGAGCCAAGCTACAGGGAAATTCTGCAGACCAGTAAAGGGCCTGTCCCACCTGCATGCGATTGCATGCATTTGGCGCGACCAAACGGAAGCGGAGTTCACGCGAAGTACGCACTAATTACACGCTAAGTTTGCGCGTGATGTCATTTGCGTCATGCTTACCAATCAGCTGGGCAGGAGGCAGGTCGACTGAATTTGGGCGTCGCATGGTGTCGGGTGGTGATGTCATCATGCAACGCCATGCCGGATGGTGACGTCATCGCGCAACGTCACGTGTTAGGCGTACGGCGTCAAGACGCTGCGTACGACGTCAAGACGCTGCATACGACTGCAATGCGCCCGCGTGCCCACAGGCCGTTGGCGGGCGAAGATTTCGGACACTGTCAGTTTTTCGGGGCCCCGCGCGATGTCGGGACCAACCCCGCACAACTCCGCGCTTCTAAGCAGGGAACGGCCCCGCGCGATCATACGGTGCCCGTACGCCTCAAACGACCATGTTTGGTCACGCCAAACGCATGCAAGTGGGACAGGCCCTTAAGATTATCACCATGCATACGGTGGTTGGCGCAGCTGTAGAGATGCTGCCTTACAGCGCCAGAGACCCGGGTTCTATCCTGACTACGGGCGCTGAGCAGCGTGCTGCTGCTTCAATGCATCGTGTCCTTACGCTCAGCGACCTGCCTCGCTCAGCATCAGAAATGGATCTGAAGGTGTGTGGAAGAGAACTTAAAACAGCATTAAATTCCAACCTAATTGATTCCTCCGTGAGCTCTGAGTGAGATTGCACGTTGGCTCCACATCACACACCCTCGACTCACTGGTTATTCAAGAATTAAACAACCTCGCACTCAACGAAAGGATTTGCACCAGCCGATCGCTTGATGCACAGGAGGCTTTGAACTAGTCACTCTGTGCCGACTCACTTTTATAAATAGAATATTTCAAAGTGCACAGTGACGTGTGGGGATGTCGCGCCAGGAACAAAGCAGACTCTGGAAGAGCATCTCTGCAAAGAGTCCAAGAAAGACTAGGCAGAAAATAGTCAAAGTTACAAGGTTAGAGGGGCAGCACAGTGGTGGAGTTGCTGCCTTACAGTGCCAGAATTAGGCCATTCGGCCCACCGAGTCTATTCCACCATTCAATCATGGCTGATCTATCTCTGCCTCTTAACCCCATTCTCCTGCCTTCTCCCCATAACCCCTGACACCCGTACTAATCAAGAGTTGGGTCCGATCCTGACTGCGGGTGCTGTCCATATGGAGTTTGTACGTTCTTCCTGCGAATGCGTGGGTTTCCTCTGGGTGCTCCGGTTTCCTCCCGCACTTTAAGGATGTTTAATTGTGATGTGCAAATCTAGGTTTCAATGTGTGCTGTAAATAACTGCAAACACTTCAAGACTGAAGATGCATCCCGACCTGAAACATTGCCTTTCCATTTTAGAGTCACACAGTGTGGAAACAGGCCCTTCGGCCCAACTTGCCCACACTGGCCAACACATCCCAGCTACATTAGTCCTACCTGCCCGCGTTGGGTCCACATCCCCCCAAACCTGTCTTATCCATGTGCCAGTCTAGCTATTTCTTAAATGTCGGGATAGCCCCTGCCTCAACTGCCTCCTCTGGCAGCTCGTTCCATACACCCCACCACCCTTTGTGTGAAAAAGTTACCCCTCAGATTCCTATTAAATCTTTTCCCCCTTACCTTAAACCTATGGCCTCCAGAGAGAGTAGCCACCAGTGATAACTAAGTCAGGTCTTTGGCCAATCTTTCAATAGTTGATGTGCCTTTCGAATGATCGTTGATTCCATTTAACTGGTCTCATTTGGACTCAACATGGATAGATTTAGGTCCCACCATATCTATGAAATATGAGCCCAACTCCATTTTGCTTTTGGACTCAAGCAAGTGGAAAACTACACTTATCTTTCTTTTGTAAGCTGTTATTTTTTTACTGTTTGGATGAATGCGAAATTAATCGAGTCTTGGCGCGGTCCATGTTTGGAGCTAGTGGAAGGCAACTAACCCATCCTACCAACAACTGGAGAGCATCTACCTGAGCTACCATCTACCTCGTCAGAAACCCTCGGACATCTTTGATCGGACTCGCCTGGACTTTATCTTGCACTAAAGGTTCCTCACTCCATTCACTGGAGTTTAGAAAGATGAGGGGGGATCTTCTAGAAACATATCAAATTATAAAAGCGTTAAAGAAGGAACTGCAGATGCTGGAGAATCGAGGGTTACACAAAAGGCTGGAGAAACTCAGCGGGTGCAGCAGCATCTAAGGAGCGAAGGAGATAGGCGACGTTTCGGGTCGAGACCCTTCTTCAGACTGGTTAGGGATCAGGGAAACGAGAGATATAGACGGTGATGTGGAGAGATAAAGAACAATGAATGTGCAAATCGCCTATCTCCAGCATGGTGCCGCAGCGATAAGGGCCTGTCCCACTGTACGAGGTAATTCAAGAATTCAAGGATCTGTAGGAGTCGGTGGATGTCTCGTGGCGGCTGGTACGAGTAACGGTTGGTACTCGGGGAAACCCGGTAAACTCGTGACGTTTTGTCAACACTGTGAAAAATGTCCACGAGTAAAAAAAATACTCGTGATGAAAAAAATGGTTAGTTTTTACTCGTACGAGCCGCTACGGACCCGCTACGGACATTCTCCGAGTTCGAATCAGGGGAAAACTGGGGAGAACTCTTGAATTACCATGTACAGTGGGACAGGCCCTTTACAGTTGCTGCCCCACAGCACCCAGAGAGCCAGGTTCGATTCAGACAGCAAACGGACATTGAAGGTTCCCAGACTTAATAGTGGTTGATGTGGCTGTTGTCTGAAGAAGGGTCTCGACCCAAAACGTCATGCATTCATTCGCTCCATAAATGCTGCCTGACTGCTGAGTTTCTCCAGCATTTGTGTCTACTAGTGGTTGAGTACTTTTTACTCTGCTTGTTGGCCCAATACTGAGTCCCCTTCTTCCCTCATCTCCTGCTACACGCCATCATCTACTACTGTCTACCTTATTGGAGACCCTCGGACTATCTTTGATCGGTCCTTGCAGGCTTTACCTTGCAGTAAACGTTATTCCCACATCATGTATCTATCTGTAGACCGTGGACGGCTCGATTGTGATGATGCATTGTCTTTCCGCTGACGGGTTAACACGCAACAAAAGCGTTACACTTTGCTTTGGTACACGTGACAATAACCTAAGCTCAACTCTACTATTCCCAGTGCAGAAATCGAGGGCAATGGACAGAAATCGTAAAAGTTAGAAGGTTAGAAAGCCAGCACGGTGCCACAGTTAGAGTTGCTGCCTCACAGTGCCCAGAGAGCCAGGTTCAATTCAGACTTCACTTCATTCAGGGAAGCCAGAAGTGTGGGCGGTGCGGGAACTGGAAACACAGCCACATCAATGAACAAAACCACATTTTTTCACGGCTGCCTTTGTTATGGCTGACCTGGGAGTACCTGATACCAGCTCCGGTGTGTGCTGTCGGAAAATAGTCTGGTCCTTGCCAGTAATCTGAAAAACAAAGGGATCAAGGAGAAAAGAAATCAGTTGGATAGAAGTAATTAAAATTAATAAATAGCCTGCGAGGATACATGCCCAATACAGCCTGCCAATGTGACAACTCCACTTGTAGTTCAGTTTAGTTTATTGTCACATCAGTGAAAAGCTTTTCTTGTGTGGCTATCTAGCCGAGGGAAAGACAATACATGATTAAAATCCAGCCATTTGCATTGTATACGATAGGTGTACAATAAGGGAATAACGTTTGGTGCACGGTAAAAGCAGAAAAATCCGATCAAGGAAAGCTCAAGGGTCACCAATGAGTTAGATTGCACAATGAGTTCAGCGCTGCGCTCTGGTTGTGGTAGGATGATTCAGTTGCCTATAACAGCTGGGAAGAGGCTGTCCCTAAATCTGGAGGCGCGTGTTTTCACACTTCTACACCTTTCGCCCGATGGGAGAGGGGGAGAAGAGGGAGTGACCGGGGTGAGGCTCATCCTGGAAATGGAGTCCAAGGAAGGGAGGGTGGTTTTTGCGATGGTCAGGGCCGCATCCATAATTCCCTGAAGTCCGCTACAATGTCTTGCGAAGATCGACACAAATTGCTGGGGTAACTCAGCGGTTCCAGCTGCATCCCTGGACGTTTCGGGTCGACCGAGAGTCATGGGAGAGGGAAACGAGAGGTAGAGAACAAATCACAGCCGGCACCGATGACTCAAGGAAGGTCAGGTCTTGACCCGAAACGTCACCTAATTCTTTCCCCAGAGAAGCAGCCTGACCCGCTGAGTAACTCCAGCATTTTTTGTCTAACTTTGGTGTAAACCAGCATCTGCAGTTCCTTCCTACACACATAGCGGGTTTCAAACCTATTGTGCAATGAGTTAAAAAACAATTGTGTCAAATTCTTGAGCATTTGGCCATTTTAATTCTTGCCTAACGGGCCATTAATACCTTGCAATAATTGTTAATGACTTTAATACACTTAAAATCACATGCTCAGCATTTTCATGGAGAAATGCTGGCAGGTATACAGATCGACTTGGTGCTATTCTGAAGTTCTAGGGTGCTTGTTTGCAAAGCTAAAATATAATTACTCTGAACCCATGACCTGTCTGGCTGCAGACATTGTACCAAATGCATAAATTTCTCCTGAACACTAGCTCTATTATATAATTGTTTGGGATCTGTACCTAGGTAGTATTATTCTGCCAGATGCAGGCTTTGGACATGATCAAGTTATTATTTTGCAGATGCCTTGATCAAGGGAAACAAGAAAATTGCGGCACGGTGGCGCAGCGGTAGAGTTGCCGCCTCACAGCGCCAGAGACCCCGGTTCGACCCTGAACACAGGTGCTGTCTGTACGGAGTCTTACGTTCTTCCCCGTGACTGCGTGGGTTTTCTCCGGGCGCTCCGGTTTCCTTCCACCGTTCCAAAGGCATGCGGGTTTGTAGGTTAATTGGCTTCTGTAAATTGTCCGCTGTGTGTAAGATAGCGCTAGTGTCCGGGGTCATCTCTGGTCGGTGCGAACCTCCTGGACCATAGGCCCTGTTTTCACGCTGTATCTCTAAACTAAAATTAAACTATAACTATCCGAAACTAAGGTTTGGAACTTTGTCCGATCATTGAAAGGGTTTTTGCTTTTCATGCTGTAATCCTGCGGTGAGCACAGAAACATTGGGTGTATCCGAGATTAAAATATGCAGTGGGGCGGGCACATTGGCCCAGCTGACCTCAGCTGCTGTTTGTGTGGAGTTTGCACGCTCTCCCTGTTCCATGCGGGTTTCCTCTGGGTGCTCCGGCTTCCTCCCACATCCTCGTGATGTGCGCGTTTGTAGGTTAATTGCCCCTAGCACGTGGGGGGGTGGATGCAAAAGGGAGATGATTTAGACCTGGTGAGAATGGGTGATGGATGGTTGGCATGGACTTGGGGTATTCCTTATCTCTGAACTGAGACAAACATCTGGAAGATGACAGTGTTTCTCAACTGTGAACAAATAGGCCTGGACAGAGTGGATGTGGAGAGGATGTTTCCACTAGTGGGAGAGTCTAGGACCAGAGGACAGCTTAAATTTAATGAATTAAAGGACGTTTTTTTAGGAAGGAGTTGAAGAGGAATTTCTTCAGACAGAGGGCGGTGAATCTGTGGAATTTATTGCCACAGAAGGCTGTGGAGGCCAAGTCAATGGATATTTTTAAGGCAGAGATAGATAGATTCTTGATTAGTACTGGTGCCAGGGGTTATGGGGAGAAGGCAGGAGAATGGGGTTAGGAGGGAGAGATTGAATGGCAGAGCAGATTTGATGGGCTGAATGGTTTAATTCCGCTTCTGTCACTTATAAACTGTGAACCTAACAGTTCGGCCCACAGCTCCTGGATACTTTATCATAATGATTAGAACTGCATGTATCATTTTTTCAACGGAGTCTTCCTCGTCCTGAAGCGTTGAAGTGCACGGGTTTTTTTACTCTTGTGATTTACGACCCTCTTGATCTGCGTTCGAGAGTGACCTATACTCAGAGAAAGGGGGAGCTGCACGAGACATTAAACATTTTCATCGCTGAGTAATACCTTGCGTCTATAAAGTTGCTAAGGGGGATCTGCTGTGCAGGAGTCAGGCATGTTGACTTTGCAGATGGTGACCAGGAACAACTTCAAGATTAATGAAAAATACCAGGAAGATTGAAAGAATTGCGGTTAGACTCTAGACTTCAGAGATACAGCGCAGAAACAGGCCCTTCGGCCCACCGAGTCCGCACCGACCAGTGATCATCCCTTAAGGGCCTGTCCCACTGTACGAGGTAATTCAAGAGTTCTCCAGAGTTTTCCCCTGATTCGAACTTGGAGAATGTCCGTAGCGGGTCCGTAGGGGTTCGTGGATGTCTCGTAGCGACTCGTACGAGTAAAAAGTAACTATTATTTTCATCGCAAGTAATTTTTTTTACTCGTGGACATTTTTCATGGTGTTGGAAAAACGTCACCAGTTTACCGGATTTCCCGAGTACCTACCGTTACCGTATGATCAAAACGCGGGAGAACTCGTGAATCACCTCGTACAGTGAGACAGGCCCTTTACACAAACGCTATCCAACACACCAGGGGCAATTTACAATTTTACCAAAGCCAATTAAGTCAATTAAACTACAAACCTGTACGTCTTTTTTGGAAACCCCCGCGGTCTCAGGGAGAACGTACAAACTCCGTACAGACAGCACCCGTAGTGAGGAACGAACCCGGGACTCTGGCGCTGTGAGGCAGCTGCCCTCCCCGCTGCGCCACCGTGCCTAAAGGTATCTCCGAATTGGAATATTGCTGTTTGAAGTCCTACTCCAGACAAGGCCGGGTCATATCTTCATAAGTGATAGGAGCATAATTAGGCCATTTGGTCCATCAAGTCTTCTCCGCTATTCAATCATGGCTCATCTATTCTTCCCTCCTACCCCAATCTCCAGCCTTCTCCCCATAACCCCTAACGCCATTAATGATTAAGGATCTATCTATCTCTGCCATAAACAAATCCATTGACCTGGCCTCCACAGCCTTCTGTGGCACTACTCTACACTAAAGGGCCTGTCCCAACAGCATCCGACTCCATGCGATGAACGCGATCAAACTAGAAGAGGGGGCCGCGCGGAGGTCGGGTGATCCCTGTACAGGGCCGTTCCCACCAGCATGCGCCTGCATGCGGCAAGCACAACCAAACCGGCAGCGAGGGCCGCGCGGAGGTCGGGTGAGTGGCGCAACGCGGCGCAAAGTGAGGCGAACTTGGAGCGAAGTCTAAGGTAAGTTCGCCAGGACAGAGAGGGGCACACAGAGAGGGGCACAGAGGCACACACACAGAGGGCCACGGAGCCACACACATAGAGGGTCACGGAGGCACCTACAAATAGGTTCACGGAGGCACGATGTCGGGGCGGTGTGTAAACGTCGAGGCGACTGCAAGCTGACAAGCCCTTGCCGCGCGGAATTTTTGGACATAGTCAGTTTTTCGGAGCCCCGCGCGGTGTCGGGCCGAACTCGGGACGAACTCCACACAATTCTGCACGGCCCCGGCGATCGAAGTGGGACCGGCCCCGCGACGCCGGACGGCTCAAGCAACCACGTTAGGTCGCGCTAATCGCATAGAGTTGCGTGCTGGTGGGACAGGCCCTTAAGAGAATGCCACCTTTAACATCAATAGACAATAGACAATAGGTGCAGGAGTAGGCCATTCGGCCCTTCGAGCCATTCAATATGATCATGGCTGATCATCCCCAATCAGTTCCCCGTTCCTGCCTTCTCCCCATATCCCCTGACTCTGCCATCTTTAAGAGCCCTATCTAGCTCTCTCTTGAAAGCATCCAGAGAACCGGCCTCCACCGCCCTCTGAGGCAGAGAATTCCACAGACTCACAACTCTCTGTGTGGAAATGTTCCATCTGTCCTTTGAGTTTGAAATTAAAGATCCCACAGCACGATTCAGATTAAAGGAGGTTCTCACCAGTGGATGATTTATGATTTATCGTTTGACTTTTGTAAAAAATACAGACATTTGCATCATCACCACCATTGTGGGATTTTTTTATCCAGAATTGGCTGTTGCATTTCCTGTGACTAACCTTCACAGGGTTGTAATGGTCGGGGGGGGGGGGGGGGTTCTGCAGATGCTGGTTTACACTGAAGATAGGCATAACATGGTGGAATAACTCAGCGGGTCAGGCTCCCTCTCCCCTGACTCCCAGTCTAAAGAAGGGTCTCGACCCGAAACGTCACCCATTCCTTCTCTCCAGAGATGCTGCCCTGTCCCGATGAGTTACTCTGGCATTTTGTCTATTTGCAGGGTTGTAAAACACTTTGGAGATGTCTGGGGATTTGCAAAGTACTGCAGAAATCCATTGCTTGTTTTGTCTTGCACAAGATCTGATCAACACACCACCAGCCTGACCTGCCCGCAGAGTTGCAGGACTTTGAAGGAACTACAAAGGGGATGGTGCGGTGGTCCAGCGGTAGGGTTGCTGCCTCACAGCGACAGTGACCCAGGCTGGATCCTGACTATGGGCGCTGTCTGTACGGAGTTTGCACGTTCTCCCCGTGGCCTGTGTGGGTTTTCTCCGGGTGCTCCGGTTTCCTCCCGCACTCCAAAGACGTACAGGTTTGTAGGTCAGTTGGCTCCGGTAAACTTGTAAATTGTCCCTAGTGTGTGTGGAATAGTGCTGATGTGCGGGCATCGCTGGTAGACTCGGTGGGCCGAAGGGCCTACTACCACGCTGCATCTCCAAACTAAACTAAACTAAATTAAACAAAGGAATGTTGTTGAACAGAGGAATCCGAGGTTTTTGGGTTAATCGGCTTCTGTAAATTGTCCCCAGTGTTTTGGATAGAACCGGTGTATGTGTGATTGCTGGCCGGCACGGACTTGGTGGGCCGAAGGGCCTGTTTCCACACTGCACCTCTAAACTAAGCTAAACCACTGGTTTGTCCTTGGTTTAGTAATGGAGCTGTGTGGAATGGATGTATCATCTGTCAGTATGAGGGAGTGATTGTACCGACTTCCCATGAGAAGGTGATAAGGCTGGATTAGCATCTGAGACAGGGGTGGACTGCACAGACTTCACGAAAAAAGGCTCGGCTCGAAGCACTGAATCATTTCTTCTCCTCCCTCACTTACTTTTGTTCATTTTGTTCCCACCACCTCGCGATGATAGATTCTGTTACACGGTTCTTTACTTTTATTTTTAAACTCAGCAAGTTCACACGCTATCCCCGGGCCAAAATGTTAACGGCTCCTCGGCACTGAAACGACAAATACATTTTGGAGAACGCTTTCATGTTTGAAAGAAAATGTGAATGAGGGTGGTTTGTATATGTAAGCTGACAGAATATTTATACAGGGTGCATATTGCTTGGATTCAATGAAAGTGCAACATCTGTTAATTATTTAGTTTTTTGTTATATTAGGCTTAAGAATTGTCCAGGTGACACGGAGTCTAATGGCGATGAATGGTGCTGAACGTAGCTTCAGCAAAGAGTACGCAATATTAATCCAATTCTTCTTTTTATCTTTAGTTTAGTTCGATTCAGAGATACAGCGTGGAAACCAAGTCTGCGCCGACCAGCGATCCCCGCACACTAACGCCGTCCTAAACCAACTAGGCACAATTTACAATTTTACCAAAGCCAATTAACCTATAAAACCCGTATCTACAAAGTCTGAAGTCAAGTCTACTGATTGTCAAGTTAGCCTTGCCGAGGAATTTAGATTTTAGCGATACAGCGCGGGAACAGGCACTTCGGCCCACCAGGTCCGCGCCGACCAGCGATCACAAACCAGCACTACCCTGCACGCCTGGGACAGTTTACGATTTATACTGAAGCCAATTAACCGCCAAACCTCAACGCCTTTGGAATGTGGGTGGAAACCGGAGCACCCCCGAAAAAAACCCACGCAGGTCACGGGGAGAACGTAAAACCCCGTACGGACAGCACCCTTGGTCAGGATTGAACCCAGGTCTCTGGCGCTGTACCGCTGCGCCAACATGTCATCCTTCAATAATACAAACCGTAAACATTTTGCTGGATCTCCATTAGAGTCACACAGCATGGTAACAGGCCCTTCGGCCCAGCATGTCCATGCTGACCGAGATGCCCATCGAAGCTAGTCCCATTTTCCTACATTTGGCCCATATTCAGAGCTGTAGAATAATACAGCATGGAAGCAGGCCATTCGGCCCAACTTGCCCATGCCGACCAAGATGCCCCGTCCGCACAAGTCCCACCTGCCCATGTTTGGCCCATATGCCAGGTGGCAGTACCCTCTCCCTTGGATGTCCCCCTGATCCCTTTAACCTCCTGACTGGCCAGGAAGGGAGATGCAAAGGGAGGGCGCAGCAGGTAACAGCTCGGTCTAATGGTCTGATATTGGTTGGCCACTCGAACCGTGTCAGCCTACTCCCTATAAAACACAGGCTTTATGGCCGGCGGGGAGAGGATAAGTGAAGAAGCAGGAAGCAGCAAGCAAGGTAAGAGGAGATGCAGCAGCAAGCAAGGCAAGAGGAGGAAGGAAGAGAGGAAGAGAAGAGAGGAAGAGAAGAGAGGAAGAGAAGAGAGGGGAATAGAGAGAAGAGAACAAGAGAGGAACAGAGAGGAAGGGAGAGAGGAAGAGGGGAAGAGAGGAATAGAGAGAGAGAAGAGAGGAACAAGAGATGAACAGAGAGGAGGGAGAGAGGAAGTAGAGAGGGACGAGCATGAAAGAAGAGCGTGAGGAAGGGAGAAGCAATGGAGTGCCTCCATCCCAGCCGTGATCCCTAGTCGCAAGTTTGAGGAAGTGCCAAACTCGAGACCACTAGAGCCACTGTGTGGTCAAGGCTGGGTTGCTGGGCAGAAACCTGGGCAGGTGGGACAAGTGCAGAGTGGGGTGGTGTGGGCAAGTTGGGCCGAAGTGCTCGTTTCCACACTCCATGACTCTAAATGACTCCATGACTCACACCCCCCCCCCCACCCCCCCCCCCCCCCCCCCCCCCCCCCACCACGGGTACCATGTAATCCTGTGCTACCTGCTCCATGGTCGGATAGTCGGCGACTAAGCCGTCTCCCCCACCTGGTTTGCCGGGTGAGGATGAGGCTTTGGACCCCCAGCAGGACCAAAAAATTAGGCCTGTCAAAGGGCGGATGAGCTCCTGGTGAGCCCACAGCCATCCACACTGCAGTAGAAGTTGCAATCACTGTCGTACGTATCATTGTCGTAAGGCACAGTGCCCGTTGATGTTGTCAACCATGATGATGATGATGGTGATGATGACCATGATGATGATGATGATGGTGGTGATGATGGTGATGATGGTGATGATGATGATGGTGGTGATGATGATGGTGATGATGATGATGATGATGATGATGATGATGATGATGATGATGATGATGATGATGATGATGATGATGATGATGATGATGATGATGGTGATGATGATGATGATGGTGATGATGGTGGTGATGGTGATGATGGTGATGATGATGATGATGATGATGGTGATGATGATGATGGTGATGGTGATGACGATGATGATGGTGATGATGATGGTGGTGATGGTGATGATGGTGGTGATGGTGATGATGGTGATGATGATGATGATGGTGATGATGATGGTGATGGTGGTGATGATGATGATGATGGTGGTGATGATGATGATGATGGTGGTGATGGTGATGATGATGGTGATGATGATGATGATGATGGTGATGATGATGATGATGGTGATGATGATGATGGTGATGGTGATGATGATGATGGTGATGATGATGGTGATGGTGATGGTGATGATGATGATGGTGATGGTGATGATGATGATGGTGATGACGATGATGATGGTGACATACAGTTTGAGGGAATCATCCAGAGCCATTCTGAGAAAGTGTTTGATACTGTGACTAATGAAACACAGAGTTTAAAGACAAGCGGAACAGGGGCTTCTTCAAATCCACTAAGTGATTGTTTCAAAGACACAAAAAAGCTGAACAACAGGGTATTAAGCTGCTGGTGTTTGCACAGAACCCACGCTGAGTTACTCCAGCATCTTGTGTCAAACTTCGGTGTAAACCAGCATCTGCAGTTCCTTCTCTCCAGAGATGCTGCCCGTCCCGCTGAGTTACTCCAGCATCTTGTGCCTACTTCCCACGCTAATTGTCCTCAGTTCTGTCCAGGAGCGATAGTTCTCCCAATAATTCTTCTACCAGCACTTCCTTGAATGTGAACCAGGATTGTAGTACAGTAACTGAATGTGAAACCATTTATACATTAAGGATTTGATTCCTTAATGTTTGCTTTGGCAGATAGATGGTCTACCTGGGTTCCCAACCTTTAATGGTGGAAACAATAATATGATATAATATGACTTTCCACTTCATTGTTATCATTACATATCATTGGGAAAAAAGGGAGGGATCAATTAATTAATTGACTCAATAATTAAAACCTTTTACACTGCAGCACATTTCCTAAGGTAGACAAAAATGCTGGGGAAACTCAGCGGGTGAGGCAGCATCTACGGAACGAAGGAAATAGGGTCGAAACCATTCCCGAAACTTTGCCTTTTTCCTTCGCTCCATAGATGCTGCCTCACCCGCTGAGTTTCTCCAGCAATTTTGTCTACCTTCGATTTTCCAGCATCTGCAGTTCCTTCTTATGCACATTCCCTAACCAGTGTTTGAATCTGAATAATAGACCAGATGTCGGGGGCGGCACGGTGGCGCAGGGGTAGAGTTGCTGCCTCGCAGCGCTAGAGATCCGGGTTCGATCCTGACTACGGGTGCTGTCTGTATGGAGTTTGTACGTTCTTTCTGCGACTGCGTGGGTTTTCTCCGGGTGCTCCGGTTTCCTCCCACACTCCAAAGACGTACAGGTTTTGTAGGTTAGTTGGCTTCAGTAAAATTGTAAATTGTCCCTGGTGTGTAGAATAGTGTTAGTGTAGTGTACTGACTAGCTAGTGAGGACTTGGTGGGCCGAAGGGCCCATTTCCACGCTCCACCTCTTAATCATAGAAACATAGAAAAATGGGTGCAGGAGTAGGCCATTCGGCCCTTCGAGCCTGCACCGCCATTCAATATGATCATGGCTGATCATCCAACTCAGTATCCCGTACCTGCCTTCTCTCCATACCCCCTGATCCCTTTAGCCACAAGGGTCACATCTAATGCCCTCTTAAATATAGCCAATGAACTGGCCTCAACTACATTCTGTGGCAGAGAATTCCAGAGATTCACCACTCTCTGTGTGAAAAATGCTTTAATCATCTCGGTCCTAAAAGACTTCCCTCTTATCCTTAAACTGTAATTCTTTGTAAAACTCTAATCAGGCCACATCTGGAGTATTGTGTGCAGTTCTAGTCGTGCCTTTGCAGTCCAGATGTGGAGGCTTTAGAGAGGGTGCAGAAGAGGTTCACCAGAATGCTGCCTGGATCGGGTAGTATTAGCCACAAGGAGAGGTTGTTTTCTTCAACACACTAGAGGTTGAGGGGAGACCTGATACAGGTATGCAGAATTATGAGAGGCATAGATACTTAGGGTCCCACTGGTGATTTTCTTCGGCAACTGCCGGCGCCATTGACTGACGTATCAGGGTCGTGGAAAGATTTTGAACATTTCAAAATCCAGCGGCGACAAAGAAATGTTGCGACACTTGAGGAGACACCGCGTGTCAATACGCCGTCACGCCGCATCAGGCCGCGACTCTTTCAGTGACGACAGTTGCCGACAGTTGCCGAACAAATCTCCAAGTGGAACAGGTCCTTTAGAGAGTCGGAACCTTATTTCCCAGGATGGAAATGTCATGGACTAGACAGCATGGCTTTCAAGTGCCAGGGGCAAGTTTTGTTTTTTAAACCACAGAGGGTGGTGGGTGCCTTATACGAAATGCCGTAGAAGCATCATCGAAGATAGACACAAAATGCTGGGGTAACTCAGCGGGGCAGGCAGCGTCTCTGGAGGGAAGGAATGGGGGATGTTTTGGGTCGAGATCCTTCTTCAGACAGATAGAAGCATTGTCTATTCATGGTCTCCAGAGATGCTTTGGATGAAATTTCCGGTTGGGTTCCAATCTTCTGAAGAACGGTCGTGACCCGAAATGCCAAATTTATCCATGTTCTCCAGAGATGCTGCCTGACCCATTGAGTTGCTCCAGCACAAGTGTCTTTCATTTATAGTCAGTATCTTTGTTTGTTATTTAGCACACAGGGTCCTGCTGTCAATTGGAAATAAAAAACAACAGTCTGGACCCCGTACACTACCACTATCCTAACACACACTGGGGACAATTTACAATTTTATGAAGCCAATTAACCGACTAACTTCAGAGATGCTGCCTGTCCCGCTGAGCTATTCTAACATTTTGTGTCTGCCTTTGATTTAAACCAGCATCTGCGATTCTATCCTACACAACCTACCAACCTGTACGCCTTTGGAGTGTGGGAAGGAACCGGAGCACCCGGAGGGAGCCCACGCAGGCCATGGGGAGAACGTACAGACCGCACCCTTAGTCAGGATCCAAACCGGGTCTCTGGCGCTGCTAGGCAGTAAAGGGCCTGTCCCACCAGCATGCAACTCTATGCGATGAACGCGATCAAACTAGAAGCGGGGGCCGCGCGGAGGTCGGGTGATCCCTATACAGGGCCGTTCCCACCAGCATGCGCCTGCATGCGGCAAGCGCAACCAAACCGGCAGTAGGGGCCGCGCGGAGGTCGGGTGAGTGGCGCAACGCGGCGCAAAGTGAGGCGAACTTGGAGCGAAGTCTAAGGTAAGTTCGCCAGGACAGAGAGGGGCACACAGAGAGGGGCACAGAGCCACACACACACAGGGCCACGAAGCCACACACATAGAGGGTCACGGAGGCACCTACAGATAGGTTCACGGAGGCACAATGTCGGGGCGGTGTGTAAATGTCGAGGCGACTGTGAGCTGACAAGCCGTTGCCGCGCGGAAATTTTGGACATAGTCAGTTTTTCGGATCCCCGCGCGGTGTCGGGACGAACTCGGGACGAACTCCGCACAATTCCGCACGGCTCCGGCGATCGAAGTGGGACCGGCCCCGCGACGCCGGACGGCTCAAGCGACCACGTGAGGTCACGCTAATCGCATAGAGTTGCATGCTGGTGGGACAGGCCCTTAACTCTACCTCTGTGCCACCGTGCTGACCCATTTCACTGATGGTATTGCAACACTCTTATCCATTTGTCATCTCACAGAACAGACCGCTGAGATCAAACCGAATACATTTGCATCATATAGGTCACTAGCTCTTTGTACACAGATTATTTTCTTTTGCTGAATGATTTCGCGACATTGTGAGACTCCTGAATGGAGTAATGCAAATTAAATACTGTCATTCGTTTCCCAATACCACCTTAGCACAATTTCAAAATCATCTTCCTGGCGCATTTGCAACCAAGTTCTCACAAGATAAATGGTTTGTAAAACATCACTGAATCTGGTCATAATCATATTTTCCAACACAAGGAATTTGCCAGGATCCAAAGGCCAAGCTCCAAGGAAAGGTTAGGCAGGCTAGGACTTCATTCCTGAATTATTCCTTAATGTGTAAAAGACTCCCCCGCCCTCTTCAACTTAAACCTATGTCCTCAGATGCAGCCAGGAAACATTGGCCTTTGGCCCATCGAGTCCACGTCGCCCATCGATCACCCCGAACACTAATTCTGTTGTCCCACTTTTGTGCCCTGCACACTAGGGGCTAGCTTCACAAGCCAATTAACTACAAACCTGCAGGTCCTTGGAAAAGTTGGTTGGAAACCAGAGCCCCCGGGGAAAACCCACCAGGTCCCAGGGAGAACGTGCAGACAGCACCTTTAGTCAGAACTAATTATTAATTATTAACAGCTAACAGCCAATTAATAATCAACAATTAATAATCAGTTAATTATTAATAATTCATAATTTATTGTGAGTGAATAATTTATTGATTAGTAATGATAAATAATTTGTATCATTTGTATCATTTATTGATGACTGATTATTAATAATTGATTGATTATTACTTATTAATAATTTATTGATGAATTATTAATTTTATTTCGGAGTCACGTGAATGACTACGTGAAGACCCCGCCAGCACGCATGCGCGACATATCGTCTACCGCATTGCGCATCGACAGGCTGTGGAAGCGCTGCCCCACCAGCGTAAGTTTCAAACCTGAAGGTAAGTTTTTCAACTTAATTCCAGGTGTGTTTCTCCTTGCAGGAAGCTCTTATAGAGTTCCTGCTGGAGACATCGCGGAATCCCCTACACCGCGGGGGAATCCTGGCTGCGTGAATCGCGGGGATGCCCGGCTCGGGGGTGGGCGGGGGGGGGGGGGGGGGGGAAACCACACCACAGACTACGCGGGGAATCCCGTCTTCAGGGACCGCGAGGGAATCCCGGTTGTGGAAACCACGGACATTGGAATCCGCGGGGAACCCGGCTCGGGGAAACCCGGCCGCGGGGAAGACACGGCTGCGGACCGCAGAAGTGCGGATAGCCGGCAGCATTTTTTCATACTCCGGCAGCCCAGAGAGGTTTAACGGAGTCTGAAAGGTCTGGGCAGGCCAGAACGGTTCCCCTCCGACACGGGTACGTCCTCGGACATTTTATACCCACGTGGAGCATGGATAGCGTCTGTAGAGCGCTCATCCCACTAAAGCTCCATCTTGATATGGTCCATGGAATGGCATATCAGCAGTATTCTGCCGCGGACAAGCCCGGAGACTCGGCAGGGTCCGGTCTGGGAATATATCGCCGGCGGATAACGACAACGGCCGTTTATCTCGCATGGAGCAGAAGACTCGGAAGTATGTCCGGGGAACATACTGGCGTACAAGCGTGAGGCTCCAGAAATTTCCGGCATGGCATCAAGACCTTCGCTAACGAAGAAACCTGGAGGCCAGAGTTCCCTCGTGAAACAGCAGCCACCTCACGACACATCATTACAAGAACAGGCGCCGGCTGGGGGTACCATGCACCTGCAAAATTGTTCCTGAAAGGACCAGCAGTGAACAGCGCTATGTGGGGGTACAATGCACACTTCAAAATGAACTGCTTCCAGAAGAACGCCATCAGACCTGCCTTAAATTCCAAATCTGCAGGCTCAAGTGAGGCCAGCAATGTCTAGCCACCGAATCCTCTCTTTAGGAACCTGCCCAAACAGGTAAGACCCAGATGAAGAATTAAAGCTGTCCGGCTTATCAAGGTACCACGGCAACAACACACCCCACACCTCTATCGACAGCAAGCGTTTCGCTGAAGCTGGTGGCAGCTTCAAAACTGGGCGCAGGCCTTTCAGGGCAAGGCCCAAACTGGTCCTCAGGGAATTGGGTCCATGCACCCCAGCAATCCTACTCTCCAAATCTGGGACGGAATTAGAACCCGCACCAGGGGCCTTTGGGCTTACCACAAGACCACCAATAACCATGAAGGTAGGTGGGTCTGGTTCTTTCCGGAATATGAGGTATGTGGACCATTTACAAGTTGGTAAATTTACACTTGTTTTATGCAAGACAGAGTTGCCTTTCAAGACAGGCCGCAGTTGCGGGCCGCTCATTGTCACAGTGAAAGATACCGGTTCAACTCGCATGTGCAGTATAGACTTTTCTGAATTGCTGTCTAACAACAGAGGAATAATTTCCGCTCACAGGGCTCACCGGATGTGTTTGAAATTTAGCTGGATGGGGCAATGATACAGTCAAAAGCATTGCAAAATGGGCTAACTTCAGCTCCCAGGATATTTACCAAATTACTAAAACCAGTGCTTCGGCTGCTCAGAGCTAAAAAAGCTATTGTTATGGCCTGGGGTTACACAAAAGGCTGGAGAAACTCAGCGGGTGCAGCAGCATCTAAGGAGCGAAGGAGATAGGCGACGTTTTGGGCCGAAACCCTTCTTCAGACTGGTGTATTGTTCCTGCTGTGATGTTCCCGCTGGTGTATTGTTATGGCCTATCTGGATGATGTTTTCTAAAACGTTGTATTTTGCCAAATTAGCGGTATCAGCCACAAACTATATTGGGTTCTCATCCATCCAGTTACATTTAAGTTGATACCAACTGAAATTATTGACTATTAGGATTACCTTTAACTATTAAATTGTCTGGGATTGGAAATATATTGGCTTTCAGCTGCGCTGTTTGTGCCTTTGCATCATCAAGGCTATACAGCATGCAAAGGAGCAAGCTCACGTACCATGAAGGTCATTGCTACCTGACTTATGCTATTCCCAGCTGAAACTATCAAAGTCACCATTGTGGACAAACAGTATTTAACATTGCTCCACTAACCTTCATCCGTAACTCTTCAGTTAATTGATGCTATTTCTCAAAGATGGATAATTAATAAATACCTTGTTACGGAGGCGGATGGGTTTGCATGAGTTACCAATTGTTCAGTTATATGGTATCAACCACCGATACACACTAGGTGCATTCTGTGGATTAAAGGTTTGTATGAATATGCATAATCTGCATGCTCAAGTCTAACTTGATACACTCTGGTGCTGTTATTTGTTAATCACATGGGTGCAACAAGTCAAAGTATCCGGTAATAGTTTACCTAACTTCATTTGGCATTGGTGTATCATCAGGTAAATGCAATGACAACACAGAATGGATGTTGGATCGCAAGTATTTAAGGACATTGTGGGCTCGATGGAACACCAAAAGGTCGAGATGTTTGCATCCAGGCTCAATCATCAGTTGCAAAATACGTGGCATATCAGTGGCGATGGATGCATTCTCGCTACACTGGCGAGGAATGTTCTTTTGTCTTCCTCCATTTTACCTCTTCAGACGGGCCTTGCAAATTCATCAATTTCCCGCTTCAGGCTTTTCGTAGTGCCTGACTGGCCTATACAGCCATGATTCCCGCTGATGTTGGGAATGATGATAGAACCTTTTATGGTTATTTAACCAGGCACAAAATTGCTGGTTAGCCGTGACTCGGGAAACCATCCTCTGCATAACATAATCAATCCATTGACTTGCAGACTGGGAAGACCGTTCCTGCGGCTCGGATTGTTAAACCAAACCATGGATGTGCTCACTGCAATTGCAGGGATAACACCAAAAAGCAGTACTTTCCTCATAAGGAGATGGGTATTTTGCTTTATACTATTATTCCATATAATTCGGCATGGATGACTGACATCTTGAAGTTCAGTTCTATATGGGGTTTGACAGTCATTAATAAAGTGCCATTTACTGTGCCCAACGTGCCTTCTCATCATATTGGCTGCGGGGAGCAGAATCCACTCTGTCGGGTCTCACCTTCTGATATCTAGATTATCAAGGGTATCTTCAACTCGAAACCTCCCAGGCCAGGTACGCAGAGATATGGGATGTTAACATTGGAACATCCCTGACCTTGGTCAAAACTCACTTACCAAGTGGTTATGCTCATGTCGCTGAGTTCAGCGCAACGGGTCCAGTCTTTGCATAGCCGTGACTGAACAGGATGATTATTTCTGCAGGCAAAATAACATCCATGTTTATGACCTAATCAGCAGAATACACCAGGGACATCAGGTCTCAAACTAGAATTGTTGGCATAGCCCATGGACCTTCGGTTGTTTGTGGCCACACATCTACACCAGTATGTTAAGGTTATTAGAGCCTTGGAGACCTGAACTAGCAATGATTGTTAGTCACATAAAGCCTCATAAGATAATATCACTACAGACCATCTCCAGGTGGTAAAAATGAGTTCTGGGGTACAGGAGTGAACACTGACATACAAATCTCACTCCACCTAGGCTGCAACAATATCAGCAGCAGGGGATGGATGTTTCGCGGGACCACATCCTAGCGGTTGCAGGATGGTCAAACGAGCGATCCTCCAAACATTTTAGAAAAAACCCTTTGCCAGACCAGGGGTATTTGCCAACTCTATTTTAGATCTGTTTATAGTTTCCTCCCGGTTGAGGGAGGTTACTATTATCATTATTTGTCCATTAATAGCATCAACATGTCTATATCTATGTCATGTCTGAATGCATTATTAATATTCACTCTTCACTGATGCAGTGTGTGATGCATGGACTCGTCTCCACGGCATGAAACCCCAGAGCTTTGAAATCTTCACTCACGTGACTCTGAAATAAAATAGTAAGATTAAATGAGAACTTACCAGTTTGAAATTTGATCTTTATTTGATGAGGACTTACATTGAGGGATTACGTGCTCTCCGCTCCCTGATTTTAGATGAACTTGACCATCTTGAATGGCGGTGCTGGCTCGAAGGGAGGAAAGGCCTACTCCTGCACCTATTTTCTATATTTCTATCAGTGGAACAAAAGTAATCTTCGTCTCGAATGAAGCAAGATGCACCAGATGCCTGTTGTATTGCGTACGAGAGGGCACTTGCATGATCCCCGATTAAAGAAAGCGTTTTTTATTTAGTTTAATTGCTTTTTGTCTTGTAACTCATATCTGTGCTGGCCCGGAAAACAAAAATGGACGACGGCATAGCCATTAGGAAACAGATCCCCCTAATGAAAATATGTCTTTAGAGCAGCATAACGTGCAGGCAAGTTTAGAAACACAGTGCACATCACGCACTGTCGGCACAGCTACCTGCGTTCTCAAACCCCATTCAGTCTCTTATTTCAGTTTCTTGGCAGCACTCCTTGGCTCCCCTCGCAGTATAAATAGTTTGGTCTGAGCACAAATCTAATGGAGGAAATGTTTGCACTATGCAATGTCAGTTTTTCCAAAATTATTCCAGTGCTCAGACCACATCAAGAGAGAGTCTGAGGAGACAATCAGAAATTCGGCCGATCAAATGTCGTTCTCTGGGAATGTAACGGGAAAGGAATGTTTTGCGTTACAAAGTCAATGCCTCCCATGAATATTTGCACCTGCTCACTGCAGGACCGGCCAAGAAGGCATGCGAAGGCTGATCTTTATTAGTGAGAGTGCTCGAATCTTTTGTGGTACCTACCAATTATTCCGCAATCACCTAAAATACGTTGGCACCAGATCAGAACATGCTTTCCCGTGAGCAGAACTACAGCAGTCTCGTTGGAAAAAGTACTAGCTAGGGGCGGCACGGTGGCGCAGCGGTAGAGTCGCTGCCTCACAGCGCCAGGGACCTGGGTTCGATCTCGACTATGGGTGTAGGGGTTTCTTTCGTTTCCCACGAAAGGGGTTCCCCTAGGTTCTATACCTCAGAATTATGGTGGGATATGATAAAAGGTTGAATTGACCAGAGTGTGCTGATGAGAGAAAACAGAAACCAAGATGGACTCAAAGCAAGTCTCAATTTACAGGCTTTATTAAACAATGAGAAATCGAATCTCACCAACACTACATAATACGTGGCTAAACCTATGCTTTAAACTAAGACTATGGAAGGTTAAACTATCGGGCACGTCGTAAAACTTACTTTAACAATATTTTACTCCCCTTTCCCCTTATTTACTCAACCTCCTATCCTATTTTGGGAATTTCTCCAAGTCACCAGGATACTCACAGCTAAGTCGATGCAGGCTCACGAGCTGTCCAGTAGAGCAGAAAGAGAGCAGGAAGAGCCGAAAAGAGCAGAGCAGAGCAGGAAGAGCCAAAAAGAGCAGAGAGCGAGTTTTGGTTGGACTCCTGTTTTATACCTGAGATTCCTTTGAACCCCCCAGGTGGTCCTCTGGATAAAAGGGCTTCTTTTGATGTTTCCCAGTTTCGATCTGGCATGAACAATAGGCTTCCGATGATAAGGGGTTTGCTGATGTCATGATCCCTCAGCCTGATCGTTATCCCATCGCCTGGATGGGCTCCTATTGTCTCGATGGATGGGTCATCCACGATGGTGATTGTGCTTGTTCCTGGCCTGTTTACCATCGTCTGCTGAGGCTTGGTTCCTTCCTTTGTGTATCCAAGAAAATCTCGTTATCTCCGTCTCTGCCTTTGTTCACACCGTTGTGTGATGTCCAAGTCCACGGACCAGACGGTTTGAAACTTGAAACGGAGTCTTTCTGTGGATTGCAGGTTTTTCCGTTGCAGCCAGCAAATCTGTCTTTTTAAAATGTCCATGTCCTTATTCAAGTACTTCCATAATTTTGGAGGATTTGCCCCAATAACTTACATGGGCACTGTCTGTACGGAGTTTGTACGTTCTCCCTGTGGCTGCGTGGGTTTTCTCCGGATGTCCCGCTTTCCTCTTTATTTAGAGTACAGAGGAGATTTACTAGAATGTTGCCTGGGTTCCAGCAACTAAGTTACAGAGAAAGGTTGAACAAGTTGGGTCTTTATTCTTTGGAGCGCAGAAGGTTAAGGGGGGACTTGATTGAGGTCTTTAAAATGATGAAAGGGATAGACAGAGTTGACGTGGATAAGCTTTTCCTTACATTGAGGGTAGGGAAGATTCAAACAAGAGGGCATGACATGAGAATTAAGGGACAGATGTTTAGGGGTAACATGAGGGGGAACTTCTTTACTCAGAGAGTGGTGGCTGTGTGGAATGATCTTCCGGCAGAAGTGGTGGAGGCAGGATCGATTGTAACATTTAAAAGTAAAGTGGATAGGTATATGGACGGGAAGGGAATGGAGGGGTATGGTCTGAGTGCAGGTAGATGGGACTAGGGGAAAATGAATGGTCGGCACGGACTGGAAGGGCCGAGAAGGCCTGTTTCCGTGCTGTAATTGTTATATGGTTATATGGTTCCTCCCACATTGTAAAGACATGTGGGTTGTAGGTTAATTGGTTTCCGTAAGTTGTAAATTGTGGTCTTGGTGGGCCGAAGGGCCTGTTTCCACACTGTATCTCCAAGGGCTAAAGTAACTTTCACGACCTAATTCACGACCTTTTTTACTCGTGGACATTTTTCATCATGTTGAAAAAATCGCCCCGACCTACTTGATGCCACGAGTAGGGTCATGGCCTGCTACGACCTATCTACGACCTACCTACGACCTTGTGACGACTATGCTGCGAGTAGGAGACAAGGGCAAACTCGGCAGAGGTCGTGAATTAGGTGGTGAAGGTGGGACAGGCCTCTAAGTCTACTGATTGTGAAACTACCTCGCCTAGAAAAATCGTAGAGGTACAGCATGGAAACAGGCCCTTTGGCCCATCAAGTCCCCACCAACTAGTGGTCACTCCGTACACTCGCACTGTCCTACACACTGCGGTCAATTTGCAATGTTACCAAAGCCAATTAACCTACAAACCTGCACGTCATTGGAGTGCGGGAGGAAACCGGAGATCCCGGAGAAAACCCACGCCTCCACAGGGAGACCGTACAAACTCCGTACAGACAGCACCCATAGTCGGGATCGAACCTGCGTCTCGGGCGCTGTAAGGCAGCAACTCTACCGCTGCGCAACTGTGCCCCCCCCTGAAGAGAGAAGAACTGAGTTACATCAGAACAGGCTAGGGTTTGTAAAGCAAAATGCTGCAGATGCTAGAAACCTGAGAGAAAAACACCAATGATAGTCATGAAGCCACCAGATGATAGTAAAACCTTACTAAGTTCATCAATGTCCTTTGGGGATGAAAATGATCAATTCTTATCCAGGGTAGATAAAAATGCTGGAGAAACTCAGCGGGTGAGGCAGCATCTACGGAGCGAAGGAATAGGTGACGTTGCGGTTCGAGGCCCTTCTTCTTACCCAGCCAGGTTTTGTGCAAAACTCCGTACACACTGCTGTAGTTGCCTCTTAAATGTCTCTTCAATTTGGGGCCTTTTGGGGATCAATTTCCAATTCCTTCGTTAAACACGGTGGCGCAGCAGTTGAGTTGCTGTCTGACAGCGCCAGAGACCCAGGTTCGATCCTGACTACGGGTGGTGTCTGTACGTTCCCCTCATAACCGTTTGGGTTTTCTCCGGGTGCTCCGGCTCCCTCCCACATTCCAAAGACGTGAAGGTTTTTGTAGTTTAATTGGCTGCAGTAAAAAAAATTACCCCCCCCCCCACAGTGTGTAGGATAGGGCTAGTAGCGTATAGGGCGATCGCTGGTCGTCGTGGACTCGGTGGGCTGAAGGGCCTGTTTCTCTGTTGTATCTCTCGACTAAACTAAAGTCAACCCAAGATGGACACAAACTGCTGGAGTAACTCAGCGGGACAGGCGGCATCTCCGGACAGAACTGAACCCTATTTGGGATAAACCTGATGCGGTCTAAACATGCCGTAATCTCCCTGAGGGATTTGATGGAGCTAATCATTCCCATTTTTCTCTTTCACTTCCACTAAACTCAACGCTTGAAAGCCGTTCTCTTCCCCTTGTTGTTTTAGAAGAGCATGCTTTTTCACCTTTCTCAGTACAAATTAAACATTCAATTGGCAACAATTTCTCCCAGTCTGAAGACCAGCTAATCTTCTTGAGAACTGCAAAAAAATAACATATGCTTACAATTATGTTCCACTCTCCCTTCATCCTTTTTTCTGTCAATGTAATAAATAACTACAAATAAAATTAAGCACCCCGACGACATTTTGAGCAAGGATTAATCTTCACGAATAGATATTGAAAATAGTTTAATCATTTGTTCTTGCAAGTTATGCAGAATACCTGTAAGCTTCCTTTGCATAACCAGACTGATTCCGGGGATGTCAGGACTGTCTTATGAACAAAGACTGCATTGACTCGGTTTATACTCTCTAGAATTTAGGAGATTGAGAGGGGATCTTATAGAAACGTACAAGATTCTTAAGGGGTTGGACAGGCTAGATGCAGGAAGATTGTTCCCGATGTTGGGGAGGTCCAGGACAAGGGGTCACAGCTTAAGGATAAGGGGGAAATCCTTTAGGACCGAGATGAGAAGGAATTTTTTCACACACAGAGTGGTGGGTCTCTGAAACTCTCTGCCACAGAGGGTAGTTGAGGCCAGTTCATTGGCTATATTTAAGAGGGAGTTAGATGTGGCCCTTGTGGCTAAGGGGATCAGAGGGTATGGAGAGAAGGCAGGTACGGGATACTGAGTTGGATGATTCATGATCATATTGAATGGCGGTGCAGGCTCGAAGGGCCGAATAGCCTACTCCTGCACCTAATTTCTATGTTTCTATGTTTCTATAACGTCGTTCACTGGCCCCGATTTATCTCAATCGGATTTTCAGGCAATTAATGTCTTTTTACTTTTAGAGCTATAGCATGGAAACATAGCGTTGGGAATACGCCATGGTGCAGCGGTAGAGTTGCTACCTTACAGCGTCCGACGCCCGAGTTCAATCCTGGCTATGGGTGCTTGTCTGGCCAGAGTTTGTACGTCCTTCCTGTGACCTGTGGGGGCTTTCTCCGGCGTCTCTGGTCTCTTCCCACACTCCAAAGACGCACAGGTTTGTAGGTTAATTGGCTTGGCATAATTGTACCGTTGTCCCTAGTGTGTAGGATAGTGTTAGTGTGCGGGGATACTCAATGGACTGAAGTCCCTGTTTCCATGCTGTACCTCTAAACTAAACTAAAGAAAACAGGCCCTTCGTCCCACCGAGGCCATGCTGTTCATCGGTCACCAGTTCTATGTTATCTCACTTTCCTCGCACATCCCGTAATCATCATCTGGGGAATAGATCGGGTAGATGCACAGAAACTCTTGCCCAGAGTTGGGGAATCGAGGACCAGAGGACATAGGTTTAAGGTTAAGGGGGAAAGATTTCATAGGAATCCGAGCAGTAACTTTTTCCAAAGCAAGGGTGGTGGGTGTGTGGAACGAGGTGCCAGAGGAGGTAGTTGAGGCTGGGACTATCCCAACGTTTAAGAAACAGTTAGACGGGTACATGGATAGGACAGGTTTGGAGGGATATGGAGCAAACGTGGACAGGTGAGACTAGTTGAGCTGGGGAATGTTGGCCGGTGTGGGCAAGTCGGGCCAACACTCTGTGACTCTGTGACTCTGACATGTGGATTGGTTGCTACTTGACCAGTGCAAGCTACCCAGAGTGGCAGTAAATGGGGAAATCTGGGGCAGTTTAGTTTAGTTTAGAGATACAGCACGGAAACAGGCCCTTCGGCCCACCGGGTCCGTGCTGACCAGCGATCACCGCACATGAACACCATCCTGCACACACTACGGACAGTTTTTACATTCACCAGGCCAATTAACCCACAAACCTCTACATCTTTGGAGGAAACCAAAGATCTCGGAGAAAACCCACACAGATCACGGGGGAGAACGTACAAACTCCGTACAGACGGCGCCCGTGGTCAGGATCACGCCCGGGACTCTGGCGTTGCATTCGATGCAAGGCAGCAACTCTACCGCTGCACCACCCTGACCGGCCAGTTGACGGGATAAATTGGGATTAGTGACGGGATAAATTGGGATTGGTGTGAATGCAATGCTTGAGACTCGCGACGGGTCTGGCGGGCCGGAGGGGGCCGGCGTTGGCCCTGGACGCCTCGACCATGCGACGAGAGGTGCGCAGACAAACCGATTTAGCTCCCCGACTCTCCCGGAGAGTTCTAAAATTCCAAAACATGTCAACTGCAGTTTTATGCTGTTGAAGATTTTGTAAAGGATTTAATGTGCGACAGAGAAAAAAAAATATTTCCATGACCACACAAAACAACAGTTTTTAGATCTACGAATAAATACGCTCTGAGTTTTTCCATTCATTTAGCATGAAATTATCATTTCTAAAACAGTCAGTCATAGTTTGGAATTTCCTGCTCATTTCTATAATCTAATAAACCACATCTCATGTTTCCATTCACTTCTTTCCAGAACCAGTCATCTTCATTTGCCCTCTTTAGTTCTCCTTTCCCCATTGATATTTTTGCCTCTTTCCATCTGTTCTGCCTTTAAAACCCATATTGCTGCGATCGTTCATCATTTACCCAATGATTGATCGCCACAACACAGACCTAAGATACCCGTTTCCTTTCTACAGGATTTATATACGAGCCAAGCACAGAATGCCGGGGTAGCTCGGCGGGACAGGCAGCGTCTCTGGGGAGAAGGAATGGGTGACGTTTCGGAAGAAGGGTCCCGACCCGAAACGCCACCCATTCCATCTCTCCAGAGATGCTGCCTGTCCCGCTGAGTTACTCCAGCGTTTTGTGTCTATCTTTGGTTCAAACCAGCATCTGCAGTTCCTTCAAATGTAAATACTGGTTCTGTTCTGCTCTGTTCTGTAGTTTTTGCACAATCCGCAGGCATTGCCACTTTCATTTCACTGCATATCTTGTATGTGTATGTGACAAATAAAGTTGACTTGACGTGACTTACACATTTTATAGAGCAGCCGCCAGCTCCCTTCTTATCTACGAAACAGGACAATCTCGCAAATCTGCACATTAATAATGGGCATGATGGCATTGAACCTGGGCCTGACCACAGCGCGCGGGTCTGCACCAAATCTTTGCACAAAGGCACAAAATTATTACTAGTGACGTGGGGCAGAGCAGTTTTAAAACTTCTGGTGCAGGAAGGAACTGCAGATGCTGCTTTATAACGCTGGAGTAAGTCCGAGGGTCAGGCAGCATCTCGGGGGGAACAGAATAGGTGGCGTTTCGGGTTGGAACCTTTCTTCAGAGCGAACGTGACACAAGAAGTGGTCCAACCCGCAAACGTCACCTATTCGTTTTCTCCAAAGATGCCCCGCTGAAATACTCCAGCATTTTGTGCTTAAAACTTTGAGCGCAGTGGTACAGGACGGGTGCTGAAGGTGCGGAGCTTGAACGTTCTCTCCGCGGCTGTATACGTTTTCTCCAGGTGCTCTGGTTTCCTCCCACACTTCCACTTGTAAATTGTCCCCAGTGTGTAGGATAGTGTTAGTGTGCGGGGATCGCTGGTTGGCGCACACTCGGTGGTTTCCATCCTGTATCTCGAAACTAAACGAAACAAAACTTCTGGTGACTGACCAATTGTATTCTATACACTAAAGGCAATTTATAAAAGGTAATTAAATGACAAACCTGCACATCTTTGGACTGTGGGAGACAGAAACATAGAAACATAGAAAAATAGGTGCAGGAGTAGGCCATTCGGCCCTTCGAGCCTGCACCGCCATTCAATATGATCATGGCTGATCATCCAACTCAGTATCCCGTACCTGCCTTCTCTCCATACCCTCTGATACCCTTAGCCACAAGGGCACGTCTAACGCCCTCTTAAATATAGCCAATGAACTGGCCTCAACTACCTTCTGTGGCAGAGAATTCCAGAGACTCACCACTCTCTGTGTAAAGAATGTTTTCCTCATCTCGGTCCTAAAGGAATTCCCCCTTATCCTTAGACTGTGACCCCTTGTTCTAGACTCCCCCAACATCGGGAACAATCTTCCAGCATCTAGCTTATCCAACCCCTTAAGAATTTTATACGTTTCTATAAGATCCCCCCTCAATCTTCTAAATTCCAGCGAGTACAAGCACAGCCGTCCAATATAATCATCCAAAATCAGTGCCCTGTTTCTCCCCATATCCCTTGATTCCGTTAGCCCTAAGAGGTATATCTAACTCACTCTTGAATACATCCAGTGAATTGGCCACCGCTGCCTTCTGTGGCAGAACATCCCACAGATTCAGGCATCTCTGGGTGAAAAAGCTTTTCCTCATTTCAGTCCTAAATGGCCTACCCCTTATTCTTAAACTGTGACCCCCCCTGGTTCTGGACTCCCCCAACATTGGGAAAATCTTTCCTGCATCTAGCCTGTCCAAACCCCGAAGAGTTTTATATGTTTCTATAAGATCCCCACGCGGGATCCCCCATGAATATACCCACGGAAGTCACGGGGAGAAGGTACAAACCCCGCACAGGAATCACCTGTGGTCAGGATCGAACCCGGGTCCCTGGCGCTGCGAGGAAGCAACTCTACTGTTGCACTACCGTGCCGCCCTATGCCCTATGCTCATGTCTGGTTTGGGGACGACAAAGCCTCCGACTGGAAGTCCGTGCAGCGACTGGTGAGGCCGGCTGAAAAAAAATCATCGGGACTTCCCTTCCTTCAATCTGGGACATTGCGTGCAAACGTTGTTTGTCCAAGGCCAACAGTATTATAAAAGACCCCACACATCTCCATCATGGACTGTTCACTCTGCTGCCCTCGGGCAAAAGTGGTAAAGAAAGCTTTTGGTGTGCTGGCCTTTATAAATCAAAGCATTGAATATAGGAGTAGGGAAGTAATGTTAAAATTGTACAAGGCATTGGTGAGACCAATTCTGGAGTATGGTGTTCAATTTTGGTCGCCTAATTATAGGAAGGATGTCAACAAAATAGAGAGAGTACAGAGGAGATTTACTAGAATGTTGCCTGGGTTCCAGCAACTAAGTTACAGAGAAAGGTTGAACAAGTTAGGTCTTTATTCTTTGGAGCGCAGAAGGTTAAGGGGGGACTTGATTGAAGTCTTTAAAATGATTTAAGGGATAGACAGAGTTGACGTGGATAAGCTTTTCCCATTGAGGGTAGGGAAGATTCAAACAAGAGGGCATGACATGAGAATTAAGGGACAGACGTTTAGGGGTAACATGAGGGGGAACTTCTTTACTCAGAGAGTGGTGGCTGTGTGGAATGATCTTCCAGCAGAAGTGGTGGAGGCAGGATCGATTTTAACATTTAAAAGTAAAGTGGATAGGTATATGGACGGGAAGGGAATGGAGGGGTATGGTCTGAGTGCAGGTAGATGGGACTAGGGGAAAATAAATGGTCGGCACGGACTGCAAGGGCCGAGAAGGCCTGTTTCCGTGCTGTAATTGTTACATGGTTATATGTTATATGGTTATAAAAGGTATCGCAGTATAAGGAGCAGAACGGCCAGGTTCTGCAACAGCATCTTCCCCCGAGCCATCAGACTCTTGAATGCCATGTAACGTTACGCCACTATTATCTATATTATCTTTTTATCTAATTTTATCTTTTTATCTATTTTATCCTTTTGTTATTTTATGTTGCACGGTGAGCCAGATGCAACGGATTTTCGTTCAGACTTGCATTAGTTGGTGTATTTTTGAAAGACAATAAAGCCTTTGATTGATTGATCATTGATGCAACATCCGTGCAGTCTACACATGAAGCCGACTGCTGGAAAATCTGAACATTAACGCAATAATCTGCAAGTGTTCCATTTATTTTTTATTTTTCCCCATTTCCTAACCGCTCACACGGAGCTACGATGCGATATGGTACGATCGAACTGTATTTATCCCAGGGGGATAAATAATTTCCCCCCCCCCAACAGTGATAAAGAAACATAAAATACATGAAACGTGAAATTAAAATGACGAGTGGAAAGGATTGGAGATGTGCAAAGATTGGGGGGGTGGGGGTGGGGGTGGGGGAGTCAGTCTCAGTCTCAGTCTTAATCTACCCCAAGACAAAAGGGAGAGGAGATGAACAGTTTGATAGCCACAGGGAAGAAGGATCATCTTATGGGCCAGACCACTTGTTTTTCTGGGCTTTGCTTCCCTGGGAACATTCGGTCACTGAGACTAAATGCTCTCGTGCGTCCGCGCTGCTTAGAAAAGCCTGTGAACATTTTTTTTAAAAGCCCAAGACACAACGACGCAAATCACAGCACATCCCCATGATCCAAGACTAAACACTCATAAACTATTTAAAACAACCGCCAGTGAACCTAAACGGATTAAAATGCATGATCTATCACCTGGATTAAAACCTTGCAAAAATATTATGCCCCGGGCAAGCTCTGGGAAATGTCTGATGTCTGAATGAAAAACTTCAAGATGATTCGGTGAATTATCCCTGGTTTCTGTTCCACGTGATCGGCCAGAACTAATTGCCATTGGCCACGGGAGCCTCCATGAAATGCTGCTTTTCACTGAGAGTATATATTTTGGAGTTGTACCGAGTGATCAATTAAGGAATGCTTTTGTTGATCTCCTCTACGACTTCCAGTGCTACATCGTGTTTGTACGGCGAATGCATCTGATGTTACATGAGAGGATCATGAGAGGGATAGATGGTGGAACCAAAATGCTGGAGCAACTCAGCGGCACAGGCTGCATCTCCGGGAGGAAGGAATAGGTGACGTTTCTTAGGGTCAAGACCTTTCTTAAGGTCAGACCCTCGGTCTAAAGGGTCAGACCCTCAGTCTAAAGGAGGGTCTCAACTCGAAACGTAATCTATCCCTTTTCTCTGTGATGCTGCCTGACCCACTGGGTTACTCCAGCTTTTTGTAGCGATCTTTGGTTTAAACCAGCATCTGCAGTTCCTCCCTATACATGAGGGGAGTAGATTGTGTGGACGCAAAGAGTAGGGGAATCAACAACCAGAGGACATAGGCTTAAGATGAGAGGGGGAAAGGTACAATAGGAACCTGAGGGGTGTTGCGTTTTCACACAAAGGGTGGTGGGTGTATAGAACGAGCTGCTGGAGGAGGTAGTTGAGGCAGGTATTATCATAACGTTTAAGAGACATTTGGATAGGGGCATGTTTAGAGAAACATGGGCCAAATGCAGGCAAGTGGGACTAGTGTAGATGGGACATGTTGGCCAGTTTGGGCAAGTTGGACCAAAGGGCCTGTTTCCACACTGTATGATTCTATGGCTCTATCCCAAAGACGTGGGAGTTAGTGGGCTAATAACGTGATGCATATTACTCCTGAATACAAAATAAATTTTAATTATATAGCTCCTTTCACACACTCAGGACACTTCAAATGATATGGCGGTGCTCTAAAAAGACACTGTGGCATTAACGAAAAACTCAGTAATTAATTTGTTAAGAGCAAAATTCAACCAACAGATAATGTAATATTTTTGGTTGAGGGGCGATATTGGGATTTACTCTTTTTAATAGTGATTTGCTATTGAATTGATTGATATTTTATTATCACTTGTGATATGTCACAGTGAAAATTGTTGTTTTGCAAAACATACACAAAGTACGCAAAGTGTCGTCGCGTATAGAATTGAATTGAATTGAATTGAACACTTTATCGTCACCTGAGATAAATCACAGTGAAATTCTTTGCCTGCATGCCCAAGGTATGCAAACAGTGGCCACATAGAGGGCGCTTTCAAAGTACCCCCGCCCTCTCCATTATCATCCTTTATCATCGTTACTTTTTTGCATATCCTTCATTCATTGTTCTTTATCTCTCTACATCGTCATCTCTATCTCTCTTTTCCCTTATCCCTAACTGGTCTGAAGAAGGGTCTCGACCCGAAACATCACCCATTCCTTCGCTCCAGAGACGCTGCCTGTCCCGCAGAGTTACTCCAGCGTTTTGTGTCTGTCTCAAGGTACCTCCATTGTCCTTCTCCCCTCCCTTACGGCGGCCCCCCCGTTCCCCCCTCCCACCACCCCGCTGCCGGGTCCGCCTTCGATCCTTCCCTCGGCAGCAGCGTCCTCACTTCCACGTGTCCGTCCTCGTCCGTCGGTCGGTGCCGTCATCAACCGCCATGCCGACCTCGCCACTATCGCCGCCACGTCCTCTCCGGACGCCCCCGTGGCGCCGAGTATAGCGCACCGATGATGTCACAAAGTGTTCAATGTAGTCCCTCTTCATTCTCTCCCCCCCCCCCCCCCCCTGCCGAGCTGGTATCCACTCGCCCTTTCTGCGTGCTGGTCACAGAAGCGGATCTGCAATTATTCATTACGATCGCTCTCCTCTTTTAAACCTCCACTCCAACAGCAGCAGTTCTTACGCTGTGGGTGGGTCGATCGAAACCATGTAGAGTCTTTCTGCTGACTGGATACACGCAACAAAAGCTCTTCACTGTACCTAATAGAAGTATATAAAACTGTGAGAGTCCTAGATAGGGTAGACAGTCAGAACCTTTTTCCCAGGGTGGAAATGTCCAACACTAGGGGGCGTAGTTATACGGGTGAGGGGGGGGGAGTTTAATGGAGGTGTGCGGTGCAGCTTTTTACACAGGGATTGGTGGGGGCCTGGAACGCATTGCCAAGGGTGGTGGCGGGGGCGTGTACGATGATGCCGTTTTAAGAGGCTTTTGGACAGGCACATGGACGTGCAGGGAAAAGAGGGATATGGATTATGGACAGACAGATGAGATCAGTTTAACAGCATCATGTTCAGCACAAACATTGTGGGCCGAAGGGCCCATTCTGGCGCTGTCCTCTTCTATGTCCTGTCCCTACTCTTTTACTCGATGCCATGGCCGATGAAGGCAATGACGTGCCTTGCTCGCCAGCCTATATTTGAGTACGATTTATTGACACGTGTACCGAGGAGCAGCAAAAAACCTGTGTTGCGAGCTCACCAGTCAGCGGAAAGACAATACATGATTACAATCGAGCCGTCCACAGTGTACAGATACATGTTAAAGGGAATATCGTGAATGAGGTTTAGTGCAAGGTAAAGTCCAGTAGCGTCTGATCAAAGATAGCCCAAGGGTCTCCAATGAGGTATATAGTAGATCAGGACCGCTCTCTAGTTGTTGGTGGGATGGTTCAGTTGCCTGATAACAGCTGGGAAGAAACTGTCCCAGAATCTGGAGCTGTGTGTTTTCACACTTCTGTACCTTTTGCCCGATGGGAGAGGGGAGACGAGGGCATTTCTATCACTATGTATTTCTGTTTCACAACACTCCCCAAGGTCTGTGTATATCCTGGCCTGGTTTAACTTCACAAGCTGCATCACTTCATACTTACTGTATATGAGTTACACTCCAGTTATCACTAACATCTGTTTATATAATCCCCTTTCCCCTTTTTTTTTAAACAGTTCAAAGATTCCACTGGCCCTGTTTTTTTGTTCCTGTCTTTAGGGCAACCTAATTCCTTGGAACCGACCCAAACCTCAACTTGGATCCCACACCTGGATGGCAAGGATCCTGATTCGGTTCAGACGGCCATATTTCCGTATCATTCATAATGTTACTTGCAAATATTTCATTGACATGGTAAGTTGTGGCATTAATAATACAGGATTTAGGAACTGACTGCAGGTGCTCTTTCGATAACAAGAAGACGTGTATCCTAACTGCCGGACAATCAGAGACAGATGTTAGAGCTCGAAAGCCTGAAATTTGTACACCCGCACCGACAAGTTCATTATAAAATGGCCAAGCGTGGTCCCACGGTGTAATGAGAAACAGTTGTAGGATAAGTAAAGACATTATTTCATAACCGAATGCTAGCCGTGCACTCAGAGATGCAGGGTTCACCCCCAGTGGAATAGAAGGCTATCAGCCAAATTTGTGGTAGGTTAGTGCTGAGTGTGTTTCATAAGGTTTTATATTTTTTCCACTGCCACAAACCATTAAGAATGATACTAAATTTTAAGCCACGGTTTAACACCACAAGCTATGTATTCAGTCCAAATTATAGCATAATTATATTCTAAGTACTCAGTATTAAAAACAAGTACTCTTGACAGGGTAGTGGGCCAACATAGCACAGCTTTTTCGCACCAATTTATATTTGTATCCCTCTTCTAATTCAAAAGGGATTGCTGGGTTTTGTAACTATTAGTCCAATTTAGTTCAGTTTAGTCTAGAGATACCGAGCGGAAACAGGCTTTCGGCCCACCTAGGCCGCACCGACCAGCGCTCCCCGCATATTAACGCTATCCTTTGGGTGGGAGTTTGCAATCTTCACGTGGTCCGCCCTGTTTCGACGAACGCAATCAACCCGGCGCGCACAATCAAATAAGATCAAATAGAACAAGTTGTCCCACAACTTTAGGCTGTGCACGCCGTACGCAACAGGAAGATGAAGAACACAACCCTACACACACACACACACACACACTAGGGACAGTTTTAACACTTTTACATTGATACCAAGCCTACAGACCTGTACGTCTTTGGAGTGTGGGAGGAAACTGAAGATCTCGGAGAAAACCCGCGCAGGTCACGGGAAGAACGTACAAACTCCGTGCGGACAAGCGCCCCTGGTCAGAATCGAACCCGGGTGTCTGGTGCTGTAAGGCAGTAGCTCTAACGCTGCACCACCGTGTCACACCTTTAATTACGGTGTTGGCTAATTTGGAAAGAGAGTGCAGATTTTTGGAATTTCGATGAGAAGGTGCATCAAAGGCTTCTAAAACTAGCAATGGAACTGCACAAAGTTAAATCCAAGTTCCCTCACAAATCAATACCAGCTTGTTTTTTGGTATGCCTAAACAGCAAAAGCAAAGTTTATTAGGGTCACATCCCTTATATTCCTTGCACAGATGAAGAATAGGGGTGGACCGGTGGCGCAGCGGTAGAGCTGCTGCTTTACAGTGCCAGGATCCAGGGTTCGATCCTGACCACCGGTGCTGTCTGTACGGAGTTTGTTGGCTTGGTATATGTGCAAATTGACCCCAGTGTGTGTAGAGTAGTTCTAATGCGTGGGGATCGCTGGTCGGTACGGACTCGGTGGGCTGAAAGACCCCGTTTCCACGCTGTATTTCTAAACTAAACTAAACTAAATTAAACAATGAAGGTCCCGGCACTGGGTAGGTGGAAATGCTGGAGAAACTCAACAGGTGAGGCAGCATCTATTGAGCGAAGGAAATGGGCAACATTTTGGGTCGAGACCCTCCTTCAGTCTGAAGACGGTTCTCGACCCGAAAAGTCGCCTATTTCCTTCGCTCCATAGATGAGTCTCCCACCCGCTGAGTTTCTCCAGCATTTTTGTCTACCTTCGATTTTCCAGCATCTGCAGTTCCCTCTTAAACAAAGGTCCAAGCACTGATCGCTGTGGTAAAACTGACTGATATTTAACCAAGAAGCACCCTTCACCTACCACCCTGTCTCTACCTCCTGTCACTAAACCAAGTCTAAATCCAATTAGCCAGCTCGGTTCAGATACAATTCCTTGACTATATTTTACACTGTTAACTCTCGATTGCCTCACTTCTCCATTCCATTTTAATACCTGCTCAGATTAAAATTATATTGAAAGATAATCTGCCGGTAGGTCATAATTAAATAATTTAAATCTCTTTGAAAACTGATTTAGGCTTTACAGAAAACAAGGCTGTATTGTTTTCTGAATTGGTTTGGTTTGGACTTTTTACTGCACGATCAAGTGGACTTTTTAATAGTAATCCTCAATATGATATCTTCCTTTGGGTGGAATGTCACCCAATATCTCTCTTTAACATAGAAAATAGGTACAGGAGGAGGCCATTCGGCCCTTCGAGCCAGCACCGCCTTTCACTGTGATCATGGCTGATCGGCCCCAATCAATAACCCGTGCGTGCCTTCTCCCCATATCCCTTGATTCCACCAGCCCCTAGAGCTCTACCTAATTCTCTCTTAAATCCACCCAGTGACTTGGCCTCCACAGCCGGCTGTGGGAGGGAATTCCACAAATTCACAACTGTGGGTGAAAATGTTTTTTTCTCAGCTCAGTCTTATACGGCTTCCCCTTTATTCTAAGACTGTGGCCCCTGGTTCTGGACTCGCCCAACATTGGGAACATTTTTCCCGCATATAGCTTGTCCAGTTCTTTTATAATTTTATATGTTTTTCAAAGATCCCCCCTCTTCTTTCTAAACTCCAGTGAATACATGCCTAGTCTTTTCAATCTTTCCTCATATGACAGTCCCGCCATCCCAGGGATCAATCTCGTGAACCTACTCTGCACTGCCTCAATCACAAGGCCGTCCTTCCTCAAATTAGGAGACCAAAACTGGACACAATACTCCAGATGTGGTCTCACCAGAGCCCTATACAACAGCCGAAAAACCTATTTACTCCTGTACTGAAATCCTCTTGTTATGAAGGGCAAGCTCCGACAAGCGATCCCCGCACCAATACTTTCCGACCACCAGGGACCATTTTTAATTTTACCAAAGCCACGTTTTATACCTTTCGCTTAACCTACACGCGAGGGTAAATGTACAGAGGCCAATTAACCTACAAACCTGAACGTCTTTGGAGTGTGGGAGGAAACCGGAGCTCCTGGAGAAAACCCACGCGGTCACGGGGAAAAACGTACAAACACTGCACGGACAGCGCCCGTGATCAGGATCAAACCCTGGTCTCTCTCACTGTAAAGCAGCAACTCTACTGTTGCGCCACCGTGTCACCCTATGACTTTGTGCAATTCCTTTTGTCCTTTTATACTGTCCTTAAAGGATAGGAACGATAAGTGCTGTTCGGCACAGTGGTAGAGTAGCTGCTTTGGAGAGGCAGAGGGCCAAATTTGATCCGGACTACGGCTGCTGTCTATGTGGAGGTTGTACGTTCTCCCCGTGACCCGCGTGGGCTTTCTCCAGGTGCTCCGGTTCTCTCCCACGCTCCAAAGACATGCAGGTTAGTAGGCTAATGGGCTTGGCAAAATTGCAAATTGCCCCGTGTGTGTGTAGGATAGCGTTAATGTGTGGGGATCGCTGGTCAGCGCGGACTTTGAGGCTCCGCAGGGCCTGTTTCGGCACTGTATCTCTAAACTAAACTAAACTAAAGCAAGTATTTTATATCGCTGCTGCTTTAAGACTCAAACACTTGGTTACATTGATGGTCGGTATGAGTAGCAGATCCTCAAGTCCTGTTCTGGCGGCCAAACCCACCTTGACAACCGATCGCTGCCTTCACTCCGCACATCGGTGAGCATGTCAAATTGTATTATCCAAATCGCAGCCTCTCGCTGCCTTTTTCGATGACTGCAGGCTATCGCAATGTCTGCTTGTCATCTGAGCTGCGCTTCAGGTTTGCAAAAGATTAATTATGACAATTTCAACAAAGTTGAGTAAAAGCCCTGTCCCACGGTACGAGTTCATTCCAAGAGCTCTCCCGAGTTTAAAAAAAATTCCAAGTCGTGGTACGCGCGGAGAATGAACGTAGCGGGTACGTCTGAGCTCGGGAACGTTTCTTAGCGCTAACGGCAGGTACTCGGGAAGACTCGCTAACGGCAGGTATGTTGAAAAATGTCCACGAGCGCCCCGAGTACCGACGAGCGGCCATTACCGTAAATCTCCGAGTTCGAATCAGGGCAAACTCGGGAGAGCTCTTGGAATTAACTCGTACCGTGGGACAGGGGTTTAAGAAAGGTTGGAATTCCATTGTACTTAACATTTTCTGCTTCACCTTTCTTTTTAGCTTCCTTGTAAATGGGGGGCTCGGTGGCACAGCAGTAGACCTGGGTTCAATTCTGGTTACGGGCGCAGTCTGTACGGAGTTTGTGCGTTCTCTCCGTGACCGCGTGGGTTTTCTCCGGCTGCTCCGGTTTCCTCCCACATTTCAATGGCGTGTGGGTTTGTGGGCCAATTGGCTTCTGTAAATTTTAAATTGTCTCTAGTGTGTAGGGTAGTGCTAGTGAACGAGGTGATCGCTGGTCGGTGTGGACTCGGTGGGCAAAAGGGGCCTGTTTCCACACTGTACCGCTAAAGTCTAAAGTCTAGTTTAGTTTGTTATTGTCATCGGCACTGAGGTATAGTGAAAGGCTTTAGTACGTGTACTTTTCTCTCAAAGAAAATACTACACGTGATTACTATAAAGCCATCCACACTGCACAGATATTGGATAAAGTGTACAATATTTAGCGTAAGATAAAGTCTGATAAAGCCTGATTAACCCATCACTGAGAGTATTTGTTTCCCTATATCCGGTTTATTAAAAAAGTCTCATAGGATTAAATAAGTGAGTAATGTGGGAAGACAGTGGTAAGCGATCTTCCATTTCCATGGATACACTTTGGCTCCTTACTATTCAATTGTCTTTTAGGATGTGAAATAATAGTTTGATGCAATTAGAATTGAATTTGAGAACGTTTCACAAGGAATGAAATAGAAATGAAAACTTATTCCAGAGTGAACATGCTATCTCCAACTTAGTTGCCTGAAAAATGCAATCTTGGGTGGCACAGTGGCGCAGTGAGCTGCTGCATCACAGCATTGGAGACCCCGGTTCGATCCTGACCTCCGGTTTCCTCCCATATCTCAAAGATGTGTGGGGTTTGGTCTAATTGGCCCCTGTAAATTGGCCCCGCTCCAAGTACTTTGATGGTGGATGCAAGTGGGATAACGTAGAACTAGTGATCGATGGTCAGCATAGACTCGGTGGGCTGAAGGTCCTTTTCTAATGCTGAATCAATTCCATCCCATCTCATCTTATCTCATCTCATCTCATCTCATCTCATCTCCTCATCTCATGTCATCTCTCATCTCCTCATCTCATCTCAACTCCTCATCTCATCTCATGTCATCTCCTCATCTCATCTCAACTCCTCATCTCATCTCATGTCATCTCCTCATCTCATCTCATCTCCTCATCTCATCTCATCTCCTTATCTCATCTCATCTCATCTAATCTCATCTCATCTCCTCATCTCATCTCAACTCATCTCATCTCATATAAACCATATAACAATTACAGCACGGAAACAGGCCCTCTCGGCCCTTCCAGTCCGTGCCGACCATTTATTTTCCCCTAGTCCCATCTACCTGCACTCAGACTATACCCCTCCATTCCCTTCCCGTCCGTATACCTATCCATTTTACTTTTAAATGTTAAAATCGATCCTGCCTCCACCACTTCTGCTGGAAGCTCATTCCACACAGCCACCACTCTCTGAGTAAAGAAGTTCCCCCTCATGTTACCCCTAAACTTCTGTCCCTTAATTCTCATGTCATGCCCTCTTGTTTGAATCTTCCCTACCCTCAATGGGAAAAGCTTATCCACATCAATGCTGTCTATCCCTTTCATCATTTTAAAGACCTCAATCAAGTCCCCCCTTAACCTTCTGCGCTCCAAAGAATAAAGACCTAACTCATTGAGTCATCGATCACGTAGTGATCTCATCTCATCTCCTCAACTCATCTCATCTCATTTCATCTCATCTAATTTCATCTCATCCCACCTCATCCCATGCCATCCCATCCAATGCGGAGACAAATGTAATGCTTTAGAATTTAGAGAAACAGCCCCTTCGACCTATGGAGGCCACGCTGACCAGTGATCATTCCATGCACTAACCCATACACACTAGGAACAATTTTACAACTTACCAAAGCCAATTAACCTACAAACCTGCACGTCTTTGGAATGTGGGGGGAATCCCATGCTGTCACAGGAAGAACGTAGAAACTCCATACAGACAGCACCCGTAGTGATGATGGAACCCGCGTCTCTGGCGCTGTAAGGCAGCAACTCTACCGCTGCGCCACCCTGACGCCAAACCCGTGTCTCTAAAGGGCCTGTCCCACTCGGGCGTCATTTGCGCATCACGCAGATGGCGCGCGAAGATTTTGTGAATCCCCAAATCTTGGGGGAACCGCGCGTGACCGCGCGTCACTGCCTACGTCACCACGCACCATGCGCGCGTAATGCACGCCATCACGTGCGCTTCACGACGCGCGCCTCGTGCAGAAAGACGCCCAAGTGCGACAGGCCCTTAAGAATACCTTTATTCTCTTTCATTCGCAATCCCTAACGATCGAGGATGACATGCCTTTATACACTTTCTTTACACGATGTCAACATTTCCAGCACACCTCTGGTCACTAATTCCTTCGTATAATAATGTACAACTTCCTGCTGTTCTAACCACCAGATCACCATTAGCAACACCACAGGAGACTTATTATTGCAACATGAAACGAACATGAATCTTTCTTTGGTCGGTTTTATTTTAAAGGAGCGTTTTAATGAGATTGTAATTCTCGGTTTCACTCCGTGCTCATCCAAGGCCAGGAAGGTTGTGCTTTTAAAGAAGGGAATATTGTAGCCCAGTACTGCTGGTATGTTTCTTTCATCATCATTCCCGTTTTTTATGGAGCTGAATGCTTCATCCAGGAAACTTAAATTCCATTACAGATCTAATCTGCAAAGTGGGGGATTTTTAGATCTTATGGCCTTGGGGGTCCAATTCTGACACCTTTTAGGTGATGGCAGATACTTAGCAGCCTCCACCACCAGCTTTGGATCCGACTTCCAGCATCCCCGACTTACAATAAAGCTGCAATCTCAGGAATGCGTTACGCCCGTTATCCGTGCCATGCGGCAAGACTGCATCTGTTCAAATACCTGGCCGGTTCTGCCACAGATCAAAAAGGAGCAACTCCGCTGTAAATATTCCCCCTTTGGTCTGGTGTCTCGATTGCCGAATCCCCGTGAATTTCCTCAAAAGTGTCCAGTGGAAACGCGGTTGTGGCTCTGGTCAACCAGATGGCCAATTAACAATGGAATTGCGTTTGTGACTTCAGAACTCCAGATGGTGGAATAATATACGCATCCTTGTAATGGTAATAGCGGGTGCTTGCAGCAAAGTAACAACGCTAAGTGTTGCGTTAGCCAGCTCGATATTTTGGAGTTGGACGAATTCAGTGGGTTTAACAGTTCAGAAAATTGTGACGATGTTAACTTTGTATCATCTCTATCGGATGTAACATTGCATTAAAAGTGTTGGACAGCATTAAGCTGCAAATGGTAGTCAGTGTTACAGAATGATGCAGCATAGAAAACAAGCCCTTCGGCCCACCATTTAGTAGTAACGGCACGGACTATTTTCCAAATGGGGGGAGAATCCAGAAAAACTGGTGGTGCGAAGGGACTTGGGAGTGCTGGTGCAGGATTCCCCGAAAATTAATCTGCAAGTCGAATTGGTAGTAAGGAAGGCAAATGTGATGCTTGCATCTACTTCAAGAGGGCTGGAATACGAAAACAGGGATGTAATGCTGAGGCTCTATAAGGCGCAGGTCAGGCAACATCTGGAGCATGTGGGCAATTTTGACCGCCATATCTGAGGAAGGATGTGCTGGCTCTGGAGAGGGTCCAGAAGAGGTTTACATGAATGATCCCAGGAATGTAGAATCATAGAATCATAGAAAATAGGTGCAGGAGTAGGCCATTCGGCCCTTCGAGCCTGCACCGCCGTTCAATATGATCATGGCTGATCATCCAACTCAGTATCCTGTACCTGCCTTCTCTCCATACCCCCTGATCCCTTTAGCCACACGGGCCACATCTAGCTCCCTCTTAAATATAGCCAATGAACTGGCCTCAACTACCCTCTGTGGCAAAGAGTTCCAGAGACCCACCACTCTCTGTGTGAAAAAAGTCCTTCTCATCTTGGTCCTAAAGGATTTCCCCCTTATCCTTAAGCTGTGACCCCTTGCCCTGGACCTCCCCAACATCGGGAACAATCTTCCTGCATCTAGCCTGTCCAACCCCTTAAGAATGTTGTAAGTTTCTATAAGATCCCCTCTCAATCTCCTAAATTCTAGAGAGTATAAACCGAGTCTATGCAGTCTTTGTTCATAAGACAGTCCTGACATCCCAGGAATAAGTCTGGTGAACCCTTTAGCAACAAGGGCCACATCTAGCTCCCTCTTAAATATAGCGAATGAACTGGCCTCAACTACTTCTGTGGCAGAGAGTTCCACAGACTCACCACCACTCTGTGCGGGTTAACATATGATGAGCGTTTGTCGGCACTGGGCCTGTACTCACTAGAGTCTGAAAGGATGAGGGGTCCCCTCATTGAAACTTACCGAATAGTGAAAGGCTCGGCTAGAGTGGATGTGGAGAGGATATTTCCACCAGTGGGCGAGTCTAGAACTAGAGGTCACAGCCTCAGAATTAAAGAATTAAAAGTTTCTTTAGAAAGGAGACGAGGAGGAATTTCTTCAGTCAGAGAGGGTGGTGAATCTGTGGAATTCTGCCACAGAAGGTCGGAGAGGCCAAGTTAGTGGATATTTTTAATGCAGAGATAGATAGATTCTTGATTAGTACCGGTGTCAGGGGTAATGGGGAGAAGGCAGGAGAATGGGGTTAGGAGGGAGAGAGATCAGCCATGTTCGAATGGGCCGAATGGCCAAATTCTGTTCCTCTCACGTATGACCTTATGACTATATTCAGTCATAGAGTCACATAGAGTGAAAACAGGCCCTTCGGCCCAACTAGCCCACGCTGACCAACACATCCCATCTATACATGTCCCACCTGCCGGCGTTTGGCCCATATCCCTCTCAACCTTGTAATGATTTTGGAGGAGGTTTATTTGGAGATCGTTATGCACTATTCCGGACTGGAAATTGTCTCGAATGTTGGCGGCAATACGTCTCCTGGGCTCAGGAATTTGAGGAATAATTGGAAAAGCTTCCAGTCCAAGAGCGTTTCATGAAGAATTAATGTTCTCACGCATGTTATCGGTGTCAGTGGGAAAATGAGGAGAGATTTGGTGTCTGGCTGGAACGTTTGCTGCTTGCTTTTGGGGGAAAAATTGAAAAGTTTTGTGTCGGGTATATTTTCAACAGGATGGCTTGCTGTACAGTTTTGACTTCCTATTCTTTAAATGTAAACAATTTATGATTCAATTATGAATTTAAGGTATCTTTAATGATCTTTACGGGCGGCACGGTGACGCAACGGTAAAGTTGCTGCCTCACAGTGCCGGGGACCTGGGTACGATCCTGACTACGGGTGCTGTCCGTAACAAGTTTGGTCGGGAGGAGTTCCTGCATTCTGGGAACTAGTCGCGACCTCTCTATGGTGGCCGAAAAATGTTCAACATGTTGAAAAATTTTCTGCAGCAAAAATTGGTCGCCATGAAGAAAATCGAGGGTTACACAAAAAGCTGGAGAAACTCAGCGGGTGCAGCAGCATCTAAGGAGCGAAGGAGATAGGCGACATTTCGTGTCGAGATCCTTCTTCAGACTGGCCAGGGATCAGGGAAATGAGAGATATAGACAGTGATGTGGAGAGATAAAGAACAATGAATGAAAGATATGCAAAAAAGTATCGATGATAAGTAAACAGTCCATTGTAAGCTGTTTGTGGTGTGAAAATGAGAAGCTAGTGCGACTTGGATGGGGGGGGGGGGGGGAGATAGAGAGAGAAGGAATGTCAGGGCCCGAGGGCTGAGGGAGAGGTGAGAAGGGGAGGAGGCAGCCTGGGTTAACAGAATTGAGAAAATTCAATGTTTAAGCCCAGAGGATGCAGATTCCCCAAGCGGAATATGAGGTGCTGTTCCTCCAACTTGCGGTGTTGCTCACTCTGTCCGTGGAGGAGGCCCAGGACCGAGAGGTCGGATACGGAATGGGAGGGGGAGTTGAAGTGGTGAGCCACCGGGAGGTCGGGTTGGTTATTGCGGACCGAGCAGGCGTGTTCGGTGAAACGATCGCCCAGCCTCCGCTTGGTCTCACCGATGTAGATCAGCTGGCATCTGGAGCAACGGATGCAGTAGATGAGGTTGGAGGAGGTGCAAGTGAAGAAAATCAATACTTTTGTAGTCGTAGGTCTAGTGGTAGTGGGGTCATAGGTAATCGTAGGTAGTCGTAGGTAGTCTTAGGTAGTCGTAGATAGTCTTTGTTAATCGCCTTTGCTGACCGGTCATTTTCATTGACTCATTGCAAAAAAAAAGGTATGCAAATAGCAGCACGTGATTAAGTCGTAGATAGTCGTAGCTTGTCTTCTACATTATAACCATATAACCATATAACAATTACAGCACGGAAACAGGCCTTCTCGGCCCTTCCGGTCCGTGCCGACCATTTATTTTCCCCTAGTTCCATCTACTTGCACTCAGACCATACCCCTCCATTCCCTTCCCATCCATATACCTATCCACTTTACTTTTAAATGTTAAAATCGATCCTGCCTCCACCACTTCTGCTGGAAGATCATTCCACACAGCCACCACTCTCTGAGTAAAGAAGTTCCCCCCTCATGTTACCCCTAAACTTCTGTCCCTTAATTCTCATGTCATGCCCTCTTGTTTGAATCTTCCCTACCCTCAATGGGAAAAGCTTATCCACGTCAACTCTGTCTATACCTTTCATCATTTTAAAGACCTCAATCAAGTCCCCCCTTAACCTTCTGCGCTCCAAAGAATAAAGACCCAACTTGTTCAACCTTTCTCTGTAACTTAGTTGCTGGAACCCAGGCAACATTCTAGTAAATCTCCTCTGTGCTCTCTCTATTTTGTTGACATCCTTCCTATAATTAGGCGACCAAAATTGTACACCATACTCCAGAATTGGTCTCACCAATGCCTTGTACAATTTTAACATTATTTCCCTACTCCTATATTCAATGCTCTGATTTATAAAGGCCGGCACACCAAAAGCTTTCTTTACCACCCTATCTACATGCGATTCCACCTTCAGGGAACTATGCACAGTTATTCCTAGATCCCTCTGTTCCACAGCATTCCTCAATTCCCTACCATTTACCATGTACGTCCTATTTTGATTTGTCCTGCCAAGATGTAGCACCTCACACTTATCAGCATTAAACTCCATCTGCCATCTTTCAGCCCACCCTTCCAAATGGCCCAAATCTCTCTGTAGACTTTGAAAATCTACCTCATTATCCACAGCACCCCCTATCTTAGTATCATCTGCATACTTACTTATCCAATTTTCCACCCCATCATCTAGATCATTGATGTACATGACAAACAACAGTGGACCCAACACAGATCCCTGAGGGATTAGACGTAGGAGGTCTCCCACATAGTCATAGGATGCGTTTGACACTTTCACTTCTTGGCGATTCAAGACTATCACAGTCGCCTGCACTCGCAAAAGAAGTCACAGTGAGAAAAGACAGGTCCTTTATGCTCCGGCGAAAACAGATCCGTCCTCTCCGACCTCTCCTGGAAACTCCTTAAGAATAAGGGGTCGGCCATTTAAGTCAAACAAACTTTATTGTCATTTAGTAATACATCGATATATGCAGTTCCAAACGAAATTCCGTTGCATTTGGCTCCCTGTGCAACACGATAATTAACAGAAGGATAAACATGGATAAAAGGATAAATAGACAATGGTGGCAGCCCATTACGTGGCATTCAAGAGTCTGATGGCTCGTGGGAAGAAGCTGTTGCAGAACCTTGATGTTCTGCTCCTTATGCTACGATATCTTTTGCCCGAGGGCAGCAGAGTGAACAGTCCGTGATGGAGATGTGTGGGGTCTTTTATAATACTGCTGGCCTTAGACACGCAACGTTTGGTCGCAATATCCCCGATTGAGGGGAGAGAAGTCCCGATGATTTTTTCCGCTGTCCTCACCACTCTCTGCACGGATTTCCAGTCGGAGGCTTTACAGTCCCCAAACCAGACAGAGATACAGCTGGTCAAAATACTCTCTATGGTGCCCCTGTAGAAAGTGGTGAGGATGGGATGGGGGAGATGAGCTCTTCTCATCCGGCGCAGAAAGTGCAACCGCTGCTGCGCTCTCTTAACAGTTGATGGGATGTTATTTGACCAGGTCAGACTGTTAGTGACCTGCACCCCCAGGAACTTAGTGCTACTGACCACCTCCACCTCCACATTTAGAACGGAGATGAGGATAAACTTTTTCACCTAGAGAGTTGTGAATCTGCGGAATTCTCTGCCTCAGAAGGCAGTGTAGGCCAATTCTCCGGGTGCTTTCAAGAGATGAGTTTGATAGGGCTCTTAAAGATAGCGGAGTCATGGGATATGGGAAGAAGGCAGGAGCGGGGTACGGATTGCGGATGATCAGCCATGATCACATTGAATGGCGGTGCTGGCTCGTAGGGCCGAATGGCCTACTCCTGTTGTACCTATTGTCTATGTGTCGATTTAACTCCAGCCCGCCAGGACCGGTAACATTCTTGTGAATCTTTCCACCACCCCACACTAGCTTAGTCACGTCTTTCCGATTGTACACCCGTCAAAAATGCGTACAATTCTTTCCTGACGTGTGGAGACCAGAACCGCACACCCCAATCCTGGCACGGACAATTAGTTATATAAACTGTGAAGTCTAAACTGTTCTCAAGAAATTACATGATTTACAGTAGTTGATGAAAGATTGGCCACATTGCACAACTCATGGTCAATGAGAGGGGGTTAGCTCTCTCTTTTTCTGTTCAACGTGCATTCTCAACACATGACTAATGCGAGTTGCAGTGAGAAAGGACTTTTGATTCCCATTGAATCTCTGTGCGTTTGGTGGGGGAAACTGAAGGCACATTGAAGGTGTTCAGCGATGTCCCAGAGCCAGGTTGAATGTGTGTTTGCTGTCGCAGTGTTTCACCACACACCCAACATGCTGATCGCAGGAGTGGGGTAAGTTGGGAGTATATCCAGTTAGATAGTTAGATAATACTTTGGTTTTCTCAGTTGAGCACTCAACCTGGAGTTGTAACACAGGTACTTTGTGTTTTGAATTGTAATCCTCAGGACTAATAGAAAGCCATTCTGAAGAAGGGCCCCGACCCAGAAACGTCACCACTCCGTGTTTACGAGAATTGATCTCAGTCAGTACGGGCCCGGTAGGCCGAAGGGCCTGTTTCCACACTGTATCGCTGAAGTCTGCAGCGTTCACAATGGCCCGCTGAGAATCCATAATACCAGAGAGAAAATTAGCAATCCTCACCCTCGGGATATTGCCCAAAATCAGCGGTTATGCTTCATATTCCACGGGAGTTCTGAGTTCTGAGGGACTATTTATTGGCCTGGTGACCCTTCCGTGTGGCCTTCCCAGTAAGCAACATGTTTTATACAGACTTATACGGCATGGAAACAGGCCCTTCTGCCCAACTAGCCCATACCCACCATGTTGTCTGCCTCCCCGAGTTAGTCTCATTATTGAGGACAGTTTACGATATGGTACGATGCGATAGAACTGTATTCATCCCAGGAGGGAAATTGATCTGCAACAGTCATAAAACACGACAAAATACATGAAACATGAAGTTAAAGTGACAAGTGGGAAGTCCAGGATTGGGGATACGCAAAGATTGGGGAGGTGGGGGGAGGGGAGTCAGTCTACCCCACGACAGAACGGGGAGGAGTTGTACAGTTTGATAGCCACAGGGAAGAAGGATCTCCTGTGGCGTTCTGTGCTGCATCTTGGTGGAACCAGTCTGGTGCTGAAGGAGCTCCTCAGGTTGGCCAGTGTGTCATGGAGAGGGGGGTGAGCTGTATTGTCCAGGATGCTCCGCAGTTTGAGGAGCATCCTCCCCTCCAAGACCCAACCTCCCATGAACCCAACTCCACGCCCAGGATGGAGCCAGCCTTCCCCGATGAGTTTGTTAATCCTGTTGGCGTCCGCGGTCTTTGCCTCGTTGCCCCGGCACACGTCAGCGAAGAAGATCGATGGAACAGGATTGCCCTTGCCAAGAAGAACCATTTCCTGTGAATGGAAAGAAAAATCCCATCCATCCTATCCATCATCTCCGCAGAATCTGGCAACGCAAGTAATATCTTGGAGCTTCTTGGAATTCAGTTTTGAACACACAGTTATATCACCAATTATTACAAGTGCTGACGGCAATTTGGAACTGAGTGTACTTTATTGGGTATTGTCCGGCACGGCGGCGCAGCGGTAGAGTTGCTGCCTTGCAGCTCCAGAGACCCGGGTTCGACCCCGACTACGGGCGCTGACTGTACCGAGTTTGCGCGTTCTCCCCGTGACCTGCGAAGGTTCTCTCCGAGATCTTCGGTTTCCTCCCGCACTCCAAAGACGTCCAGGCTTGTAGGTTAATTGGCCTGGTGTAAATGTGAAATCATCCCGGGCGTGTGTAGGGTAGTGTTAACGTGCGGGGATCGCTGGTCGGCACGGACTCGGTGGGCCGAAGGGCCTGTTTCCGTGTTACTGTGTCTGTAATCCAAACTAAAAGTAAACTAAACTAAGCTTTGATGCCTTGGTCTGTTTCAGCTTCTCAGCGTGATATCCACTGTTATTCTTGGAAAACACAACCTTGACAGAATCAATCCATTATCCACAGGTGACGCCCGGCTTGAACGTAGTTTAATGAAAACAAAGTCATTGAAACCCCTTTGTGAAGCCACTGTCAATCCCAGCCTCCACTTATGCCGGTCTGTACATTCTCATAAATCTCACATGCCTCGTAAATAACTTCTCAGACGTCCTTACATTTTGCGCCTTGCTGCCAGCATGTACAATTTTCCACTTCTCTTCCCCTTCTCCTGGGGTGGTCTGGGCTGAGTCGCTCTCGAGCCGGCAGGGAAGTTGGGCCGGGCTTTGCCAAATCCCAAGGCCAACGTCAAAGTCAAAAGCTGAACTTCTTTACACCAGATCGGAGGAGACGTCCCAATTCTCTGACGTGCTCCGGGCTCTGAAGGGGGGACTGAATAAACATCTGACTCCCGTGATGCTTCGGACATGGTCATCAATGAACCTGACCAGTTCCTTGATAGATCTGCCACCCGACATGTGGGTGGACAATCATCCCCCAAGTCCCAACCCACGGAGGACTTCAAATCCCATCGAAGCATGAGTGTGCTTTTAAAAAATATTTGCCTTGCCTTCCAGCAGGCAGTTTTGATCTTATTGTATTTACACCCAGGTGTGCAGGTTAATTGGCTTGGTGTATGTGTAAATTGTCCCTAGTGTGTGTAGGATAGTGTTAATGTGCGGGGATCGCTGGCCGGCATGGACTCGGTGGGCCGAAGGGCCTTTTTCCGCACCATATCTCTAAACTAAACTATTGCACTGAACTGGTTTAAAAGCCCGATCCATTGTCTTCTGGGGTATCTGCAGTGGGCGGCATGGTGGCGCAGTGGTATTGTGCACCAGAGACCAGCGTTCGATCCTGACCTCTGGTGCTCTCTGTGTGGAGTTTGCACGTTCTCCCTGTGACCGCGTGGGTTTTGTCCGGGTGCTCCGGTTTCCACCCGTACTCCAAAGACACGCAGGTTTGCAGGTTGATTGGCGTTGTATAATTGTTAAAAGTCCCTAGTACACGTAGGATAATGTTAGCCTGTGGGGATTGCTAGGTTGGCGCGGACTCGGTGGGCCGAAGGGCCTGTTTCCGCCTTGTATCTCTGGACTAAACTAAACTATCTCCAATCCCTGGAAGAAAAGGGCGACTCAGTGGGTCAGCTGGCAGGGTTGCTGCCTCGCAGCGCGCCAGAGACCCGGGTTGGATCCTGACCTCGGGTGCTGTCTGTGTGGAGTTTGCACGTTCTCCCTGTGACCGCGTGGGTTTCCTCCGGGTGCACCGGTTTCCTCCCACATCCCAAGGACGTTTAGGTCAGTCGGCTAACTGGCCCTCTGTAAATCTGTCCCCTGTTTGCATCAGTTCGATGTTATCCCACATTCACATCCTACACTCCAGAGGCAACTTCTAGCACCTGCACCTGAGCACCACAAGTCAGGGCTTTACCCAGGTCACTGGAGATACCAGGCGACAACTCTACCAGCTACTCCGCTGTGCCTCCCCGACATGTTACCCTGGATGACACGGCATAACACTACAAGTCAGCGGATATTTTTAATGCAGCCAAATTTTCAAAGGTAGACACATTCTTGATTAGAATGGGTGCCAAGGGTTATGGGGAGAAGGCAGGACAATGCGATTAGGGGGCCGAGATCCGGCCCTGATTGAATGGCTCTAGTGGACTTGATGGGCCGAATGGCATAAATCTACCCCTATAACTTGTAATTTGTGAACTTGGAACTCCAGACATTATAACGGGAAGGGATTGCAAACATTGCAGAATGCCACAGCACATCTGGATAGTTTATCACAGCAAACAGAAAGGTCTTTATTTCCTTCAGTGCGCTCTGGTCCTTTGGAATCCTGTCCCCAAGGGAGCTGTGGATGCCGAACCATTGAATATATTGAAGGCTTTTAGATGAAAGGGAAATTACAGGTTTTGGAATTTGCAGCATTTGCAGTTCCTTGTGTCTTCTCTCTTTGGCCCTCCCGCCTTCCCTTCATTTTCACGCCTGCCAGTACCCACCGATCAATGCCAAGCTACGTCCCGCTCCATCCTCTCTTCCAGCTTCTCGTCCCCACGACAATCAGTCTGACGAAGAATCCTGACCTGTATGGTCACATGCCCATGTTCGCCAGGGATACTGCCTGACCCGTTGAGTTACTCCAGGATGCTTTTGGGCCTGGGTCTTGTCAGCAATTCTCCATTGCATACAATAAATAACCCCAACAAACGTACTCAATCCAATTGCAGGATAGATATGCGGAATTTTACAAATAGGAGTGTTAACTAGTCTCAGTGAAAACGCAATCACCTCGCTTACCCACGCATGAACGAAGGAGCAGGACTGACCGAACATTATTGCCTTCCACCACAGTGAAGAATGTTGATTCCACTGTGGTGAACGTTCATGCTAGGTTCCATGGTGTATTGGGCTCTTTGTGATTGTGTGGCTGCATGGTAAATCACATTGCACTGGACCTTAACTGCTGCATGTGGCAATAAATGTGAACTTGAACTCGAACTAGAATTACCCCAGTGCTTGATGACCGACTTGGTATCTCACAGGGTTTTTCTAAAGCTGCCCGATCTCCTGATTGTTG